>VXAL01005081.1:14257-31379 GCA_013399475.1 Chauna torquata | reverse complement strand
CAGCACAGAAGTGCTGCCTGGTGCTCAGAGGGAACCTCCTGTGCTCCAGTTTGTGCCCATTGCCTCCTGTCCCTGCACTGGGCACCATGAACAGAGCCTGGCTCTGTCCCCTTTGCACCTCCCGTCAGGGATTTATAGACACGGGTGAGCTCCCCTGAGCCTCCTCTCCTCCAGGCTGAGCAGCCCCAGCTCTCAGCCTCTCCTCAGAGGAGAGGTGCTCCAGGCCCTTCAGCATCTAGGTGGCCCTCCACTAGACTCTTTCCAGTATGCCCATGGCTCTCTTGTACCAGGAGAGCCCAGAACTGGACCCAGTACACAATACAAAGCAAACCCTATCAACTATTCATATCAGACTAGCCCCTACGTTAAGACATGGTGCTGGTGGGCTCCTTGCATATATAGGAAGTGTCAGATCCCCCTCCACACCCCAAAGTTAGCAGGCACAACTGACAAGAGCATTAATTAGCCCAGGTGACTACACCTTGCTGCCAGGTGATGACAGCCAGCAATCTCTCCAGCACATTACTTTTCATTACAGCATCTCACGCAGCTATGAAGTCCCAATTTCCACGAGAAACGTTCGCCCACACATAGATCAACAGATGTTGGCTTGACATTGTCGGGTTGTTCTTCTCTGAGTTTCCTTTGGGTTCTGCTTATCCTTCACCACGTTGGCACATTCTGCTTCAAATGTAACTAGACTGTCAAAAAGCATCTGCCACTGCTTTGATTTTTTCTTCTACCAGAAAGACCATTTTCTGTGGAAATCTACGGTGTGTTTTATATTGTGGCAATTCTTAGATGTCAGGCTTGACACCGTGAGACCAGCCTTCATTCGGAGGATGCTCCATGGAGCAGTTAGCCAGGGATCCAGCTACCCCATCATTCTGAGACAGCATAGCTGAAAGTGACAGAAATTTCCCAGTGTACAGTGAGTAAACGGTGAGGAACTATGGACAGACTTAGCATTTCAAACTGGAGGTAGCAAAGCTAGGAGCTGATTGCAGACTTCAACAGTCCCAGGTGGCCACAGCCATCCTCACACGCCTGTCCATCTCCACAGGGGGAAGTTCATCACACAGTGTCCTTCCCTTACCTAACACCTTTACTCTGCTCAGCTCAAAGTCCTCCATGATGGGTGTCCCATCTTATATTGTGTAGGCTCTCTCGACCTGATTCCCAGAAAATCTATAGCACCTCTAGAAGTTAAAGCTAAAGCTGCAAGTGTAGACACACACGTGAAGTTCAGCACCTTTAAAAGTGATCTTCCAGGTGGACCTTCAAAGAGACTCAAGCACCTACATCACCATGTGGCCCTTCTCTGTAGTGGGTCTGTTCCTCCACCAGAGGGAACTTCCACCCCACGCTGGGACCTATAACAGGCTGCTACCCACTTGTCCACGTTGCTGGGTTACAGCAGCACTTCCACTACAAATGCCGGTATTTTCTGGTTATAGACAAGCTGTGAACCACAGCTGGGGGCTCAGGCCCACCAACAAAAGTCCTGCCTCCAGGACTGCAAGGACCTACAGCGGTAGCATTGCTACAGACAGTGTTTTTACTGCTGTACAGGCATCACAAAGAGAGGACTGGGTGGTCTGTTGCTATAAGCAAGTGTAAATTAGTCATCTTCTCCAGACAAGATTGCTCTCTGGAAGAATTGCCTTCTCTACAGAAGAAGCCATTAGGCCATCTAGCCCACGCTCTAAGGCAGTGAATCATCCTGTAGCTGTCTTGCCTGTATATTATAGCCAAATAGATTCTCAGAAACCCGTTATCAAAGATTTTTCATGTATCAGGATTACTGTGAGGTTTTAGACTGGATGCTGGCAGACACTCCACAACAGTATTACAGTTAATGATGTGATAATATCAAGTACATGGCACAGATCTCTGCACACAAATATTTGTGCAGTCATCACAGTACACAGAACTTGCCACTCAGTGCCTGCCACATATTTCAAGGATGGAAAAATGGATCAACAGGAGAAGATACAAGATCATAATTAGGATGACACAGGACAACAAAGCTGCAGCAAAATATTTTGGTGCCCAAAGCATAACTCTCACCCTCATGCCCTCTGGGCTCCTTCCAGCCTCTTCCACGTCACCATGTTCCCCACAACTCCTGCTCGTCACCATCACTGCTGACTTTCAGTTTTCTTTTGTGGGCAGCAACAGTCAGAAAGGCTTGCAGATATTTTCTTCTGTTTGGCAGCTCTCTCTGACAGGGGTAAGCAGGACACAGACCCCTCTTGTGCTGCCACTTTGTACACAACTGACACAATCACTGCCTGATGGTTGTTGACTGATCATAGGCCTCAAACAAATGCACAGAGATGGGTAACAAAGTAGGTCTGGTGATGGAAAACCTAATGAGCCTGTCAAAGGGAATGCACAGAGCTTTAATAGCTTAAATAGCTATTCGGTAAACAGGGTGAAGGGGAGAAATTCAACTCTACCGAGTCATCAGTGGAAGGGTGACAATGCCCCCTACCTTCTCTTCATGGGCTCTGTCTTAGGATAAGTCACAGCCCCATGATTATAAGCTCTGGGTATGATATTCCAAGCATCCTGGAAAGAGGCTTTTCTTGAAGAAAGCCTCTCCTTTGCTATTAAACTGCCTGACACAGTCTATAAAGAAATAATGAAGAGATACAAGAAGAGTTAAAGCTGTAGGGATAGATATGAATTAATTCACACAGCCAGCTGAGCAGAGATGCCACTTGATGCTAATGGAACATTTTGGAACAGCTTTAGCAGCGGAAAAAGGTCAGGCAGTAAAAAATCCTACGCAGATTGCACCACTGGATGGTTTCATCTCTGTTGGCCAAAAAAATAATAAAATAAAACAGCTTTGTTAGGGAACGAAGAGCCACCGCCCCAGCCCTAAACACTATGCAGCCTTCTCTGGTAGTAGCAAGTACTTTTCCCAAGGAGTTCACTGCCAAGGAAAAGCCAGACCCCCCAACAGCACTATCAGAATGAGACTCATTTATCTTTGGCCCCAGGGAGAGGGGATGTCAGCCTCACAGCTGAACAACTGCCGAGCCATGACAAGAAGAGTGACTAATACGTATGTGCAGGGCACTCGGTTGGTTATCAAATCCAGAAAAGGTCAGGAAACTGCCAGTGCAAAGGACAAGGAATCCTCCAACAGATCAAACATACACAACGTTAGACAATCCTGGAGACATTTCAGAATAGCTTGAGAAGAACAGACAACCTAGTCAGGAAATGTCCCCAAGTACGGAGAAAAATATCAGACAGGAAACCTGTGGTGATGTTTAGGTGCTGAAGTTCATGTGAAGAAAATAAAATAATAAACAAAATGAATATAAATAAAATATACATGTATCACCCATGCATACATATACTGTATAGTATGGCTACAGTACCTAAAAAGTACCGTGAGAGGAAAGATGGTTTGATCAGGAAATAGAAGTCCTGCAACCCATTCAGGATCGCGTGTATATATGTGTATACACACACACACACACATAGATACATATGCCCAGCCTTTTGGAAGAGAGATATTTTCTTCTCAGGGATCTCTTAGATTTACCTCCTGACTTCTACTTGCAAAGCAAACGGAGAAAAAAAAATAAAAAATAAAAAGACAACATGGACATTTAGAGCAAAGATCCAAGAAGAATGCAGCTCCTCAATACAACAAAAAATGCCCGTTTCTAAAACTATAGCTTCACACTGACAGGTAGGGACTAGGTATGAAAGGTTAATAATGCTCTATGGGGAGTATTGTTAAAGCATGAAGTCAGCATTTCCTGGCTGCCGTTTCCAGCCTTATTATTGAATTACTTGCTTTAGAGCTACGGCCATTAGCAAAGAGAGATTAAGAAATGCCTATTTGACTGAAAAGTGATGTGGTCTGGCATTTGAGCTGGGAACTGTGACTGCTAAGAACCACTCTTCATTCTCAATGACTCACTACAAGAGCTTGGGAAAAACGTGGAGACCAGCACGCTTGAATGTGTCATTTAGCTTTGGGCAACCAAAACGGGACAGCTTGGCCCCAGATATTCTAATATGAAACTCTACAGCACAAAGATCAGTGAGTGGTACTCAGTGTCTCCAAATATTAAGCTCTGAACACCACAAGTTGCGCATCAGAAGCGTCTTCTGAGAAATCTGTTCTTTGTTTCCCTTACCCTCCCCTGTAACCTATATGTTACAAGATTTCTCTCCCTTGGAATATATCCATGTGTCTTAGATCAATTCATTAGTGACTGTGAGACATCTGCAGGCCCTCCAGCTCCATGGAAAATTATCCCAATTTAGCATGTTTTCCATTCTACCATTTCAGGATGAAGAAAATGCTTGGATTACAGCATTTTATAAATTGATGAAAAAAGGACTGAAACTCATTCTTTCTTCCTTGAATTCCAATAAAGACATTAATAGGTTACCACTATTCTTACGGTACTTCTGATAATCAAATCAGTCTCTTTGTCCCTTGTTACCTACTGCCATCTTTCTACCTCAGCCCAGTCATGCACAATCATCAGGTCTACTCCATGTATCCAAATGATCTGCCTCCTAAACACTCTGCCACGGACAGCTTACAACAGAAATGTAAAAAGAAAGAAAACAGATCAATAAAACAAATGATGCATAAGCAAAGAAAATGATGATCAGGAAACAGATTGTTGGAAGGAAGATCTTCTGGATCAACGTGTATAGCCTCCTGTTTTAGCAGGAAAGAAGAGACACTGCCTCCTCTTAGGGACGTGACATACAACTCCCTTATTTTTATGAAGCACTTCTCCAGAGGGAGAAGTCCCTGTCCGACAAGGACATATTTACATATTTGACAAAGACTACAAACAGAGGAAGACAAGATGCTGACATATCTTGGTTGGATGCTTGGAGAACGTCAGCTTGCGATTTCTCCATAGCAGGTTCAGATCCTGACCGTCTTCCTCTTGAGGCTTTCCTTCTTCATGAACACAAAATTTCTGCATGTCTGCTGGAGTGAGAAGGCAAGTGTGGCAGAGACATTCCCCCTGTTAGGGAAAGGAAAATTCTAAAAAGAGAACTGCAGTAGTGACTTCTAATAACATATACTCTCAAGACTGGAAACCAGCAGCAAGACCAAGCCTATTTTGTTTTAAAACAGGACATTTCATCATTCTGACAAAGGAAAGGGAAAGTGCCATCAGCTGGGCAAATTGGTCTGACAGATGCATACTGAGTCAAACCAGGGGAAGGTTAGTCTTTAAATTTGCTGGTGTGTGCCTTCCCATGTCCTAACTATCAGCTACTGCTTGAGAGAAGACACTAAGACATACGGAGCTTTGGACTGATCCAGTATACCAGTTCTTACATTCTTGCACTGGAAGGATGGGATTTTTGACTTTTGTTACTGTATAGTATTTAACAATGAGTACAATAGAATAGTGAATGTACTGTACGATGACTCGACTATGTTCCTGCCCTTAAAGCAGACACAGAGAGAAAGGAGAAAGGAAATTAAGTACTAGTATGAACATGACATTCATTAAAGAGGGATGTTGAGAGAAATATGGTCAGTGCATGGCCTTGAGCTTTCACTGAGGCGCCATGCAGATGGGAATGTTAAAGATAACCAGAAGCTGTAAATAATGAGTGAAAGGGGCCCCTCTCATGGGCAGAAGAGACAAGGTTTCCTTCAAGGAAACAGAGAAGGAATGTGCGGGAGGCTATGGACAGCCCTAGTTATGCTAGGGGGAAGCTAAAGGACTGCTGCAGACTGGTCTTAGCAGTTTCTAGACACAGGCTGTCTTCATGGACTGATGTAATAAAAAAAATAAAAGGCAATAAGAGAGGAAAGCAAAGTGGGGTTCTTCGCCATCCCTTGCTGAATGGCCTTAAGCAACCAAAGCAGTATCGCAGGCACGGCTCTGCTTAGCAGTATCCTGTGTATAGATGAAATTACTCAGCAATTACCAGACTACAGGGGTTTTGTAAAATCAAGCTTTTGTAACTGTATAAATGCTACTTCACTGTAACTTTTAATAAAGAGCTGCTATTGACCCTCAGGATCAATTTAAATCCCAGCACAAACCAGGACATGGCAACCACAGATTTCAATTTTGTGTAAAGAGCCCCGAGGGAGGCAGAAGAAAGCTAGCTGCACTGGCACACCTGCCAAAGATGCCTCCCCACAGGAGCTACTCAGAAGTACTTGCAGGTGAGCAGCAACCTCACTGTGAGAGCACTAATTTCTCCAGGGGTTTTCCCATACTTCTACCACAGCTTTCTTTCTCTTCCTGTATGCCAATGCACCTGCTTCTTCCACATGTGTCCCGTTCTGTTCCTCTCAAGGTGTGTAAACCACCCACTGCTTCATACCTGCTTTCTCCTCAGTTATAAATGCAAAGAGAAATGCTGAGCGTCAAAGCACAGGGCATATTAAAGACACTGTCTCTTGTACCATTAACATAGTCATGAGTATAAAATTCCAATACACTAAAAACAGCTATTTCCAGTTCTATTTAATCCCAGAAAAAGTAAAAATGATGCCAGGGAAAATAAGTTTCTTTATATGGACATATTATATAACAAATGTTTTCTCTGCAGTCAGGGTATAAGAAAAACTTGCAGCGTCATCCTGCTTCTCTCTCTCATTACGTGGCAGTACGAACAAGAATTAATAGCCTTCCCAGGGATTAAAAAGGTCGAGCTCCAAAACTGAAATAGAACAAAAGCAGGATCCAAGCAAACAATTTAACGGCTTCAGAAAACAAAGGAAAAACACACCTACTGTGGTAAGAGTTTCCAAGTTATCTTCTACAGAATATTTATAGAGGACCCCATCTCTGTAAACATTACTCCCTTTTGAAGACTTGTAGCAACTCACTTTAATGCCACTATTAATGAGACCAGACAACGGTTTCTTGGTTCGTATCTGCTTACAACTTAAAAAGGTCAGAGTGAGTGGTGTGGGAATAGCATATTGAGTACTCCTAGCATTTGGTACTGAGAAGTGATATTGTTCTAATACATCTCTGAACGATGCACGTCTGACCAAGGAAAGCAACAGCAGTTTTCCCACATAAATAGTGATTCACTCCAACTGCTTAGCAAAAGATCTAAAAAGGCTACAGCTGGAAATGGAAACTGGGACTCCTAAAAGTCTCTCCTTTGATACCACAAACTACTACCACAAAACCAGAAAAAGAGAAGCCTTTGTGCTGGAACTCCATTTTTCATACCAGTTTCCAGCTATGCTCCAGCTGGAAAACTGCAAGATCTAACCTCTTGAACTGCTAAGAGAAGCATTTGCAAGCACATACTCTCCCTCCCAGCTCCAATAACAGACTCGTAATTGCAATGAATGCAGATGATGGAGGTGTTTTCTATATTCTTTTTTCTCAGACCTCATTTCAGCCATCCTCTGTTGAAAATATTTTTAGTGTCTGTTACAGCTCAGAGATATTCCCAAGTACCACTGAAATGAAATGAACAAAACAAAGCCAGTGAATCTCACTGCCAACAGAAGGATTGTGAAGGTATATCTACATTCCACAAGAAGCGTGCCAGCAAATCACACCATCTTCCCAGAATTACCCTGAAACCAGTTAGGGCACTGACAAAGGTGTTGCTGTAGCAACACAGAGCTTTCTCTGAGACAGCTACACAAGTACATCCTCAGTATCCAGGGGGTGATTTTCAATCTACGCTGAGCTCCACGCCACTGCAGCTATACCTGACTTTGTAGAATATCTGAATAATTTAGGTTGCAAGTAGCCTCTGGAGGTCATCTGGTCCAACCTCTAGTTCAAAGCAGGGACAGCTTTGAAGTTATACCACACTGGAGAGAGCCTTGTCTCCAGCCAATATTTTATAAAGTAGTCTAGATATGACTTTGTGAGCTGCGGCTGTTGCAGCATAGTGGAACATGAGGTAGTTTTAGCCTTACAACAACTCTGTAGAACTCGTGTGGCAGGAAGAGACCAGAAGCTGTCTTAGCACTGAAACCGTCTTCTCTGGTGCCAGCGGCACAGCAGCTATCAGAGCACTCTACACCCGTTTGTGTGACAAACCTCTTACTGGCAACTAGGTCAAGATATTGCTCTTTTGAATGGAAAACTGGTTCTGCAGAATTCAAGTGCATTCCTTCTATTCACTACAAAGAAGAGGGTGTCAATCCCTGGTTTTGGGCTGTAGTAAACATGCATGGTGGGCAGCTGCAGACATTACTTAAGAGTTAATCCCCGTAATAGCCTTTGTTAATCTAACTACAATGATCCAGTGGTACTGAACATATTTAATATACCCATAGGGTGCACGTCAGCTTAACAGGATTACCTGCTGATGATGGTAACACTACACCGTTTTTATTCAGTCCTTCTCCAAGGAACAGAAGGTACTTTTTAAAGGTGGGTAAATATTTGTTAATCCCAGAAACGAAAACGAAAGTGCAAAGAGGTTCAGTAGTAAAGCCAGTCCCACACAGTGAACCAGTAGCAACATCCCTAGTTGCGTGCTCTAACACAGTATTTTTAAACCATCAGATGACATGACCTGCTCATAAAGTCCTAACAATTACATTGTTAATGGCAATTGAGAAGAAACCTACTGGTTTCTTATGCTAACAGTCTGCTTATAAAGCAATATTTCTATTGCTAGCTAAGCTTCCACTTTCACTGCTCGCTTTTTGTTAACTTTGTCTACACAAAATATATTTGGGGAGCAAACCTATAGGTTAACATGGGAAACCTAGAAAAGGTTCCTTCCTTCGCACTGCACCATGTCTAACACACTGTGCTAGGTAGGGAATAGTCACGTGTAAGAATTCTGAACCATTTATAATTTATTTTATGTCTTTTATAGCCTGCGTTCATAAATGACTGCTCTGCACTCTTTGTGTACAAACAATAGATGTGTTTAAAATATTCTGCTAAAATAATGAACTTTAAGAATAATGCTTTCTCTTTTTCCCTCTTTAAAAGAACTTTCATGGTCACAACCAATTCTTGTGACTCCTGTCTTTAGACATTATTCTTCTAATAGTCACAAGGTCATTTGTACTATGAGAAATCTGTGAACCCTGAAAATACACTGTATTGCTTATCAGCTCATCGGTGTCTCATACCAACATTCACTCACAGTAGCTTTCAACAAAGAAGAAAATGAATTCAATGCCTACCTAAATCAGACATCAATGTCTAAACCTAAGAGTAGCACAGACTTCATCCCACCTTATGATAGTACCTAGTTCAGCATTTACTCTAAACGAAAGGGTGGCGTGTGAGTCAATAATCAGAGACCACTACAGAAGACAAGGAAGATGAGACATCTCTAGGGCGTAGTTTGTCCCACTTATTCTAGACACCTCGTTTAGTACGAATCTCCTTCTGGAGATGCTTCTCTTCACTCCCTACAGAGTATGCCTAGACAGCTAGATGCCTGCTGGCAGATGAAGTTCATTAAATGCACATTTTTTTTGCATTGGCAGCTTGTGACCTACATGTTACACAAAGTGAGACACAAACTATGTTTGCTGCAACCAGAGGCATGGCTGCTAATCATCTCCATGGTGTGAGTCAGGGAAACTAACACCTGACACACAACCATGCCCTCTAAAATTCAAAGTTCTCCAATGATCTGTTGAATTTTGTTTTTCCAATATTGCATTTATAAAATCCCTTTCAGCTTTATCAACTATCTCCAATCACCTAAAATATTTTCCTACTTGTTTCCGAGACAAATCCACTTCCAGCTGTCCCAAGGTAGATATAGGTTTTAGGCCACATCTTATTGTTTATGTGTCCAAGTTTGCTGGACAACAGAGAGCCTGAAGTGACTTGGAGGTACCTCTTATATGCTCACTAGAAAACTATAACTATAAATTCTATTCTGTGATGATTTATGGATATTCTGTGATGATTTATGCATAGGAAATAAGAGTTAGAAGCAGCACTAGAAGCCTATGCTACAGCACACAAGTTCCTCTGCAAAGGAAATTGGGAAATGTAGTTTCCTTTTTTTTTTTTTTGAGAACTGCAGTTTGGTAATCATGCTATTAAGGGCATTAGATATTAGGAAGCCACAAAAGTTCAATTTTGACTTCTTATGCTTTTTAGAAGAAATAAGAGACGAGAGAGTTCACAATCTTCCTTTTAGGAGAAGACAGAATTGACATATGGTCTCTTAAAAAAACATGGATGAAATTTCTGGTTTCTTTGGGGTCAGGATTTTGTTTTAAATTCATTGTTTTAATTTTAGGTGCAAACCTTCACTGCCAAAGTCTAGTGTTAGGAGAACAGGCACTACTCTTTGGCAACTGTGAAGAAAGATGGTTAGGGAAACTGTTAGTTTTACTGACATGTAATTGATGTGAAGAGCTTTACAGCAAGGAGCAGGAAATTACTAACTGTTTTACAGTGATAAATACAGCCAAGCATATCATAATTACCACGTCCACAGTCAATGCCCAGCTGCACTGCAGGCTTGAGTTTGGAATCCAGTTGTTGTCCCTTACAACTGGCCAGGGCTGCCCTCTGTCCGGCCACAGCACACAGCAGGAAAGGCAAGACTGAAAGCATCGCTACCAAGCCTGTAATTTACAGCTGCACCTAAGCTGCTGAGCAATCGCTATGCCCATTTCATTTCTGGGCTGAGAGTATGGGAAAGGTGGAAGCTAATTCGAAGGGACAGGGGTGTCAGCTACTTTGTTGCTTTGAATATATTCGACTCAAAATCTCTACTTTTGTTTCTATATTATTTCTTGCATTGACCCTTTATCTGAAAGGGACGACTCAATCTCAATATAATTAAACATCTTCTGGGAAAAATTCTTAGCAGCTGCTTCGCAATTATGCTTTTTTCCTCCCTGGCAGTAGGGAGTGTAAACACTTATTAAAATTTAAAAGGAAATCTGAGAATTAAAATAATGTTTAATTAGTAGCTCATCATCTTTCAGGTGCACAACACAAAGCAATTCATAAGAATCATAGATTCCAGAATGATTATCGTTATCCCTACCTTACAGAGAAATGAGGTGAATTAAATTATCTGCCTAGTGACACACTTAGTATTAGATTCCAGATCTAGCTCCCAGTTCTGTGCTATACCAACTAGGTCACATTTAGAAATCTACAATTTTAAAATATTCCCAGTTCTTCTATATTCGCCAATATCTGGATTATCTTTCTACCTCTTTTTTTTTTTTTTAAAGTGATACTGCAGCTAATAGCATTACCTTATATTTGTTAACATTGTATCAGCACCACATGCACAATTTCAAAAAAAACTGTTTCTCAGTTGACCCTCGACATTAAAAGATCCTGTATTTTCCTACTGGAACTGGAGTTACTGCAGTAGTACATAAAACTTCTAACACTCTCTACTAAATGCCCATTGCTTCAGTTCAAGGGACAGCTGGTAAGTGGCAGGATGAAAGAACTAGAGTCAAGGAAGCCAGCATCCTCTCTGGGGAGTGGAAGGATTTACAGTGCATCAGGTAAGATTCAAAAATAAACTACCTAACCATGACGATGACTCCTCAGTGCCTCTTCACATTTGAGTCCAAAGGCTGAGCCTCTTTTTAGTGAGCA
Organism: Chauna torquata; assembly: GCA_013399475.1. NCBI lineage: Eukaryota > Metazoa > Chordata > Aves > Anseriformes > Anhimidae > Chauna > Chauna torquata. The sequence goes on along the minus strand of VXAL01005081.1, from coordinate 19,818 downwards.
TGCATTCAAAAACAAACAAAGTTCTTGTCCAAATTGCACATACTTGTAATTCACAACAATCATTGCGTCTTGCTACGTTTACTACTTTCTTAAAAATTACATCAAATTACCAAGGTTGAAAGTGGCTCAAATACTTTCTACAGAAGACAGATGTGGCTTTGGAAAAAACAAAAACAGCACCGCAGATTTTGTCCAAAGGATCCTAGGAAAGTATGTAGCAGGCCAGATCCATGGTAGTAACCTTTGTATCAAATAGCCTAGGATTCACTGACCTAATGCCTTGCTATACCTGCCCAGGAGCCTGAGTTGCTGAAAATCCCTGTCTGATCCACGAGGGAAAGCTACACCTTGTCTCCCAAGGGAAGAAGCTCAATCACAAGACAGAGTTGTTTAAAAGAGACAGCAGGAAGTACTTTGTGGTGTACATTAAGAATCTCTCTAGCACTGGCGGGGAATGAAGCAATGGCTAACTGGTCTTCACCAACTCTACGTTAAGTATGTTAAGTTATGGAGAAAGCGCCTGGACATATATTAAGCAGCATGAATAACATGACACGCTTTCAGTTTACTTGAGGCTTTTGGAGGTGAAGCTAATTAACAAAGGACATTTTTCCTCACTTCATTAAATAATGGTCATTAAAGTTCACGGCATAACTTGACTCAGCTTTCGGTGGCTCTTTGTGTATGTGGGTAGTGATATCACCAAGACATTCCTGCTGTGTTGGTGGTCTCTAAGACTTGATCCAACTATATGCATCAAGGTAACATTGACTTGCATTCTTTAATTAGAGAACGATATCCTGAACCTTTTCAATTATTAACTGACAACGTAGTAACACCTGTAGGGAAAGGGCTTTTTTTTTCCCAAGGAAAAATAAAATTTGCACATAATTACTAACCATACTTCTTATGTCTAATTTTTGTTCGTGGTTATTTTTTAAAGGTTGTTATTGCATCACTCTACCTATGAATACCTGTTTAACTTTAGAATTAATCTGAAAAAAAAATATTCAATCCCCGGACAATACTTAACATCCAATTTAATATTTCAATAATTAAATGTTAAATTAATGGTCAGTCAAAACTTAATAGTTGATCCTGATTTATTATCCTAAAAGTCCTCTCACAATTTCCTGTTTCTACAGTTGTGATAGCAAATCTAAATCCTACTAACTCATCATTAGCAAAAGAAAAGCAAATTAGCCTCCACCTCAGAGTATGTATGGCAATGGAAAAGAGTAAATTCAGCATTCCTTATGAGATGTTTCGATCAGCAAGTAAACTTACTTGTGGAGCATTACAATGTACTTTGTTTCAAAATACGTGCTTCCTTTAACTTTACACAGAGAGAAGGTATTCACTAATGTAAGACATTATGTTACTTTAACTTATTGTAAGGAAGCATGAAAAAAAGAAAAGGAACTAGTTCTGCTAGTCTGCAAAGCTGATTCATGTGAGATGTGCTGGGGTAATGTGACTGTACCTGAGAAATGAGATCATAGGGGCTTTTATCTTTTCATGCTACAACTACAGCTAGATTGAATAGGAGTAGTAACCAATCTTCTTTAGCTATCTGAAGAACAATTAAACATCAATTTGGGTGCTAGTAAATAACAAAGCTTCTATTAGTCTGTTTATTTTTAATATTGTATTTCAAGACATTCTTTAACATTGTATTTCGTGACATACTGAGGAAATAGAACTGTTAAGCATCTCCCAAATCCATATTTCTAGTTAGCCTGGCTGGAGCTGTTGTAGTCTGACTGTATGTGCTTTCATCCTTTATTACATGTCCTTACACCTTCATCATTAATTGTGTGAGAAGGTGAAGTCCTTACACTCTTTTTATGTGCTTGTACAGTCCCTTATCCAAGGGGGACGTGGTTGAGAACTTCGACCTTTAAATGTTGCTACTGTAAAGGTTTAAGAAAAAACAGTATCCATAAGATCTTGCACTGACCATTAAGTGCTTGTGGTAACAGCATGCAAACTTGTAGGCTTAACTCGGAAATGCAGGAGGAGAGCCTTGAAAAACCATCTGCCCCCATTTATCACATAAAATGTCTTTGGAGAATATATGTGCCTTGATAGTTAATGTTAGCTACCGGCACCACTCTGAATAAAATGTTCCTTTTTGCAAAGTATCTGTGATTAATGACATCAAATACCTTAAGATAGTGGGAGCCCAATTTTCAAGCACAAATATTTGAATAGCAATAGCAAGTCCAGATTTTATATGCAGAGAAGTAGGCTTAAATTCCTGAATATGCAAATTTTTCAGCATTGATAGTTACAAAATTGGCTATGGAGAAGTTTTACCACGTGTACTGTTAAATACAAATTTCTCTTCACCCAAAGACTCTTACATATTTTTTTTCTGGTGAAACTGGAAGCAAGAGAAACCTGCTGTTACTTACTAAATGGTGGCTGAAAGGAAGAATTTGTTCAAGTATGTTCTGCACTTACTGTTTAAAGAGCACCTGTTTGCACAGATTACTCCTTTCTCAAATAGGAGGTAAAGGCTTACTTATTAGCATAGCAACCCAGTAGGTAGAGCTGGCTGTAAAAAATTATGTTCAAGACTCTTGCAGGCAACAGAACAGGTGGAAATCTGCTGCTTTGTAGTTTAATCAGTTCTGCATATTTATAGCAATGGTTTGTTTTGCAGGTGCTTCGAATAGCATTTTGTTCTTCAGATGTATATAATCCAGCGTGTGGTACTCGCACCTGTGCCATTATCATAGCGATAGTTTGAAAGCTATTTCTGAACATTTTGATATTTCTATTGGTACACTGTGTGAGTGAGGGTGTGCATTTATACATAACATTTTTCTAGTAGGCCAAGTTTTTGTGGAGACTATTGTGAGTAGTGATAAAATAATCAGGTAAAAAGCCCACAAGTATTTATTTTTCTGTGTTGTATGGTTAAAATCCTGGCCACATGGACTGGGAAATACATTCTAAAATTATCAACAAATTCACAGATGTTTATAGCCACAATTTAATATTTTACATCTTTGAATTAGTGACCTAGGATTACACTGGTTACCCCAAACTTATATCGTCTAAAGAAGCTAGATAATTTTTAAAAGATATTTGGTCCTGATTTAACTTCTTCAAGGGACAAAGAATCCCAGAGAAGTGAAGCAAGTAGCTAGTTATCTTCCCTACTTAAAAATAAATTAAACAAACAAATAAAAACTTAATTTAACTGGCTTCAGCTTCTAGTCCCTGGGTTTTGAATAAGTCTACTCTTTCAGGACTGAAAGCTTGTTGGCATCCTGAATGCTTGATTTTTATTTATTTATTTAGTCTGGACTCGCCTCAACTTGTACTCTGTCTACTTTATCATCTCTTCTCCTGGTCTTTGCTGATTTGTTTTACTTTATATACATTCAGAATGTTATATTTTGATCAGATGACTCTTTTCTTAGCATCCTGCTATTGGCTCACGTGTCATTTCAAAAATGTAAATTAACTGCAAAAGTGTAAGTTAACTTCCAAGGTCATGGACTATGTCACCCTAGCTATCATCCTGTCCTTGCACTCTTATTCTTGGCCCTCTAGGCTGGTATCCTACCAAAACCATTACACTTTCAAACAAACACCTCTGATCAATGTTCACACTGCTCTTTGCATGTGGGAGTTGGTCATTCATAAAACCCACACTGTTGTCTTTTAAATCCCTCCTTAAAGCTTATCTTTATTATGGTATCTGTGGAAAAATTTTCCCATTCAGCAACTGGTATGCTACCAACAGTTAGATCTCTTGCACCAACTAACATTCTTTCTTTATTGCCTAACACTGCTTTACATATGCAGCTACACTTTGAGGCAAAGTGTTTTCCATAAATAAAAACTAAGGGCTTTAAATAAGGGGGCTATACAACACACATTGTATGGTGTATACAACACACTGTACAGCTGCTGTTACAACAGTAAAACAAGTAATTTGGTAGTTTCAAATATAGCTTGCTTCATACAGTATCTTATCACAAGTTCCATTTTGTAGGTCTGGTCTATATGATAAATATTTAAATCCGCTTTTAAATCTGAGAAGCAAACTTACCTGTTCTTCCTTCTGATGCCTGTTAATGAGTATTTCTTCAGCCTATGGGAGGTTGCTCGTGTATTACTCATTTTCTATTATCCACTTTTTTTGTTTGTTTTCTCTGCTGAAAATGCTACATAATGCTAAGTTCATCTCCTTGCTGGGAATCACTGAGGAGGTCTTAAAGTGGTATTTGGGTTGCCTGATCTCCATTGTGCGAAAGATAGGAACTCCCTCATCACGGTGAGCAAGGAATTTTTGTGCCTTTGCATTTCATGCATGAATGTGTTTGAATGCAGTAGCAGGTAAGTGTTCAGTGGAGAGTCCTACAGCAAATTGGTGGGAAAAGATTTTAAAAAACAAAACAAACAACAACTTAGCACAAGCAGCACTAGCTCAACAAAATGGTGGAAGAGATCTGACCGTGGCAGAAGCATCCCGTCTGCAGCTGACAGCAGCAGAACTGGTGGGGGTTTGGGGCCTGAGAAGTCTCTTGCGAAGAGAGGAACCAGGGGAAAGCATAAGCTGAACACTCTCCGTTTCCACTAAATTGGATGACTCAATGGCTTCTTTGCCTTGGGTACTTTCTTCATTTTTGTTCTTCTTCCTCCCACATCATGAGGTGGGAAAGTCTTGTGGTAAAAGACGAGTGGTGTGTCTTGCTAGGTCACTGCACGATATGATCAGCTTGCTTGTTACCATTTTCTCAGTTTAACTACTTGGTTTTATGATCTTGACCATAATCTTTCATGAGAACATGCAGGTCCACCATGAAAGGAATGGGGGATCTGAGGCGGCAGCAGCCCTTTGCCTGCATGCATGGCTACATAAACTACCTCAACTACAACCAAAGCACCTCAAGAGCCTGCCGGACCCTCAAGGAACCTCTAGAACATGTTATTCCCCTCTCCCCGCAACTCTTCCTATCACACAGGAGCCAGCTCTTGCTAGCTTCCCCCAGCCGCCAAGGCTGCCAAACAAGATGGTGGCCACCAGCCGCCTCCGCCCGCCCCCCGGCGCCGCCGAGCCCTCGTGCGCAGGCGCAGAGGCGGCCCCCGGGCAGGTGTCAGGCCCTGCGCCGTGTGCGCGTGCGCAGAAGGCAGCCCGCAGCGCCCCCGCAGGTGCACCTTGCCGCTGTGCGCTTGCGCAGAAGCGCCCTACAGGTGCCCCCTCCCCCTGTGCTATATCTGAGTACGCCGCGGATCGCACGTATAAGCGGGCGCTTCACGCCTCCTGCCTTCCGCGGATCCTTCCGCCGACTCCAAAGGCGGCACTTATAGTTTAAGGCTCAGCTCGCCTGAGGCAGCAATAGAGACGTTACGGCCTAAAACATGTTTGTTTTTCCATTTAGCTCCACCTTTGGGCTCTTTGTGGACGTGGGCAGCCCGGAGGACTCTTTCACTCGAAGCTTTGCGGAAGGATACTTATTTCAAGCCGCCATATGCTGAACGACCGTTTCGAGGCGGGGCCAGGAGCGCGGGCACCGCCCCTCCGGGCCAATCGCAGCGGG
>VXAL01005080.1:87361-103227 GCA_013399475.1 Chauna torquata | reverse complement strand
CGGAGCTCAAGTCTTGCAACCTAACAGGGATTCACTCGGAGACCTAGCTCATCCTGCCAGAGCAGGCTGAGGATGACTTCTGCAAAGTTTCAATACTTTAAGTGCTACACAGTGGACAACACTTTACTGTTGCTCTCACCTGTTTCTTCCACGCCACTTTTCCAGAGTGATCAGATCATGTTTCCCATCAAAGCTTTTGAGATGAAACCTCTCTGCCAGAGGGAAGCCTGCAGAAATGGCAACTGGTGAGCCACAGTAGTGTGGAGCCCCAGAGCTATTCCTGTTGACCTTCTGGAGAGGGGACAGCTTTGCTTTCAACCAATTTTGCTTTTCATCCAATGTGTAGCCCTTTGGGCAGCAGCCCCTTTCAGCAAATGGGCTTCTGTCCCATTTCTGAGATTAACTTCAGCTTTTCCCAAGATGAGCTGCTGTCAGACTTTCACTAGCATCAGGCTGTGACTGAAGACCTAGAATTCATTTCTTTCATGCAAATCAAGTGCTTAAGCAAACCACTAACATCTGAGGTGCTTGAGAGCATCTATGATTCCTTGCATGCAAAAGCAGTCTGTTTTGTAGACCAAAGCAAGAAAGGAATCAGTCTGGATAACTGCTTTTGAGCAAAATTCTGAAATGTTTCTCCCACCTGGATGAGAAGTAGTAGTAAGATACTAACGAAAGTAATGCTTACCACTGAATAAGGCTGCTAGCAAATCAAGTAGTGTTGAAATGCTCTCAATTGCTAGGGAAGGATAGGCTGTCACTGGTAAAGATTTCCTTGTGTAGATCTGTACCAGGCCTCAACCAAACAGGCTATTGACAAGAGTATTTCCCAGTATGTTCTACAGAGGAAGTAAGCAGTGCTGTTCCTGGAAGGTATGTCTGGGATTTGGAGAATGCCCCATCCTTTGGCAGCCTGCTTGTTGCTAAGAGCCCAGCACCATAGTGTGTTCTTACACTTTGAATGCAATATCCATTTCAAAATCATGAAAGCCACCATTTTAACCTGGCAGTGTTGGTACACGTGGGTGGGAAACAAAGGCATTAGCATCAAGAAATGGTATGTTGAGGATAAAGGACGCAGATGGAGCAAACATAAATTTAGGACCTAGGCCTGGTAAGTGATCTGGGTTTTACAGGACCCTAGAGCAGGGACGATGCATTTTTCAAGATCCCTTCCATCTCAGTATCTTTCTGGTTTTGAATCCCTGAGTTGAGCAGTGACTACAATAAAACCTTTAGCTGCCACTTAGGAGAACAAAGTCACTGCTGCTCGTGTCTCCCTCGCAGCAGTTCAGACACAAGGAGGGCTGTGCAGCCCTTCTCTAAAGACAAAGCATTTCTCATGTCTGTCAGTCCATTGAAAGCTTTCCCTTTCACACTTATGTTAACATTCTTATCCTGGGAAGGTTAAAGTTCATCACTTTCCCAAGAAGTTCCCATAAAGACTGGTTTTGGCTTCAAATTTCAGAACAACTGTTTCTTAGATGCAGCTGTTGAGCATTTGTACCCTTGCAAAGTGGAAGGGAATGTACTAAATTCCCCCCCCATGCTCCCTACATTGACTGAATGTTATCTCATGTCTGCAACCCCCCTTCCCAAGAGCCATGCAGTCTTACTGCAAAACAAGCAATGGCAGTGTGGACACAATATAATTTATTCACAATAGAAAATCTTGTAGAAAAGGACAGTGATCTGACCACCACTCAATGCTGGCTTGTTTAGAGTAAGTCTGAGACTGAACAATCACAGAAATACTGAGTATGCTAGAAGGCTTGTCAGCTGGTGATTTCAAAGTGCTCTGCAAGCTCCCCATGATGGATGGGTAAACTGAGGTATGACTTCTCCAAAGTCATAACTTTGCTTCACAAAACAAATCTTTGTGTGTTTTTTTTTTTTTTAAAAGGGTTTAGTCTGGGTTCTTTGAACAATCGAAGTGTAATCCCATACCCAGGAAACTTCATTCAGGTGTAGGCTAGATTTTCTTGAGCTCTGCTAGGTGTCCGTTTCCNTTTCCCCTGAGATGGGGACTACAACAAATGCTAAAGCTTGTCTTCTGCTGTCAAGGCAAACAGAATTTGGTTAAGTCAAAACCCCACTGATGCAGTTACACTTCATTCAGTATTGCACCAATTAACCTGCTAGTTACATCTCTGTTATGTCTGCCCTTGATTTAGTGGTTTAGTTGAATTATCGTAGGGGCAGCATAGCTGGGATTATGTGCTGTTTTCAAATCCATACGACACTAGCTCTTCTGATAAGTAAAGTTCCTTTTGAGTTTATAGAACTCCCTAGCATATCTGTTCCCCCCACCAGTTTTTTTTTGTACCCTCTTCATCATCCAGAGGATTTGTGGAAACCCCTGGTTATAAGCTGATAGTTACATTCAAAGCCTAATTCTGTTTGCCCACTGGTTTTAGAGGATTTTGTCTTTCCCCTTAGAAATTTCAGGCGTGTCACGTCTGATTTCTCCTGATTTTACTAAAGGATAGCTGGGAGATGTCAGTGGTTTCTATTAGTTCTATATCTAAAACTAAGATTTAGCCTGATTTAGCCTAAATCCTGCGCTTGACGTATTCTTGTCAGAATATGGTGAGACAGTAAATCTGGCTTTTGGGCCATTGTGCCAGAGGGAAGTGCTGCAGCCACATGACACACAGCAGTGACAGGCTGTAAATTTGCTCTTAACTTTGCACTGAGTGGCTTTGTGTCAGGTCAGGTGTCATCAGTCCTTCAACAGCTGTGGTAGAAGGAGAGGATGAACACTGTACTGTGTGCATTGGCTCATTTGATAGAGATGTGATTATCTGGCCATTCTAGAAACAGATCCAATTGGCACTGCATGTGATCCGAGTACACAAATCTGAAGGTATCTGTGACCTTGAGCTTCTCATCCAAAATGTGAGTTGGCCACCAAAATTAGATAATTGCTAACAAACACTTTGACTAAAAGTACTTTTCCCTCCCCATTGTTAGCTTTGTCTCAATCACTGGGGGCATTTTCATTTTGCTAATAACCCAGTCATAAGCAGGACACTAACTCCTGTTCCTCTTCCAAAATCTTTGTGACATGAGTCCCTTCTACCTTACCAAAAAGAAAAAAAAAAAAACACCTGTCAGCTCCTGCAGACTCCTAGCAATCACTTACTTTCCAGAAGCCTGCCGTGGCCTAGCATCCCAACTTTATATCTTTCCTCAAATAAAAAACACTTTAAAGCAATGTTCTACAGGGTCCTTCCTAGTAACTGAGGAGAAACAGAGCAATCCACCAGCCATTCTCTCTCCTTTTGCCTCTTTCTTCACCTACAATGAGCATGCCCAATACCACAGCTGCACTATAAAAAACACCTGTGATGGGTACTCTAATTTAGGAAACTGGCAAATGTTGCTGGTAGATGGTGGTGACTGACCCTAATTATGTTTTTAATTTTGTTTTATAACAGCTAACTCTGTGTTGTTTCTGAGGCTTTGATTCACTCCTGCCTGTAACCCCATGGTAGCAAGGAGACATGTATCTGAGGGATTAAGGCCAAGCTAAGGGCACCTTCTTGCTCTCCTTGCTCACTAGCGCCGAGTGTAGTTTTTATGCTTGAGGGCACATGAAGTACTAGTTGGTATGTGGATGGAGAGCAACAAAACAAAGGAAAAGAAGATAGTTTTGAGCAGCAGTGGCTGATTTTTGAGCCTTGGCAGTTTGTTCTATACTTTTCAGAGTTGTTGCCAGTCTAAGCTGAAGATTAGTAACAATCTTACAGTGCAGACTGTGTTTATGGACTACTGATGTAGAGTTCCTTGAGTTCTCTAAGCCTGCACAGTTAAGCCAGCTAGCACCAATACAGCCAAGAGGTTACCTAGTGCCAGAGAAGCAGGTGTGTTAGTTTACCCACCAGTGCTTAGGTTAGTGTTTCTTAATGCCCAGCCAGGCTACTGTCAGACACCACCTGATGCCTGTCTTGTAATGAATCTCTTCTTGGCATCTGTGTGCTTCCACTTAAACTGTATTAGGTGGTGAGTGAGTAAGCTGCAATCAGGAGTCTTCACCTAGAAAACTACCTCTGGAAAGGAGCCTCAGACCTTGAATGCACCCCTTGAAGAAGCAAGGCAAGAAGGAATCCAAGGTAAGAGTTGTTACTGTTCATGCCTTATGTACATGATCTGTCAACACTTTAGCTGAAGCATGCTGGGATTATTTCTAATACAAAGTTCAAGCCAGAGTCCTCAAGGAGGTGACGAACACTCCAAAATCTCTAGCAGCCACTGTGTTCCCACTGTTGCTGACTGTTCTATCTAATGTAGAAAGGGTTGATTTTTTTTTTTCTTTCATCTGAGTAGTTGTAAACAGCGCCAGAAGCTATCTGTCTGTAGCAATGGACCTGTGAGCTTGGCAGGAGGTCCTTTCTTTGTGGTTAAGCCCTGACTGCGTTGGCTATCCCAGAGCTAGGTCTCGGGGATCCCTGTGATTCCAGTCTGATACTGCTTTGTCTGACCAAGTTTTACAACAGGCTTGTGGGCTGTTAATGGTATGTGCAGTGGCTGAAATCTGTTTTGTGCAGAGATGAGCCTCAGCTGTACTTAAACACATTTCATGATTGCATATGGGTGTTGTTGGTTAAATGTTACTTTAAACAGGTTTTCCTATTCTTCTCCTTAATAATAACATGGCAAAGGAAAATAATGTGTGTATCTGAGTCTAATTTAAGGGTACTACTGGTCTGGGTTGCCTACTTCCAACTTTTGAATTTTTGCTTCTGCTAAAGGAATAATAGACTACCACTACACTTCTTCACAGCAGTCTCATGATCATGTTGCTCAAATCCAAAATCCATCTAGGAGAGTAGCAGGTATGAATCTCAGTCCCTTTTTGTTCTGTTGTGGTCTGTGTGGGAAATGACTGCAATGTTTCTTGCCCTCTTACTTAATGGATAGAAGATGCCTGCAGTTTTCTTATGGCCTAGTAAGAATTTCTAGAGATAACAGTTACAAGTCTGAAGTTGTTCAGCATGAAATATTTGTCGTCAGTTGTGCAAAGTGAAGTCTACCCTGCAATGCTTAGTCAAAAACAGCTCAGTAACTTTATTGCAAATTTGCTTTAATTAGTTTGACTCTATGTACATACTAGGCATATGCTATAAGTGGGTAAATAGGCTCCCCCCTTGTAAAGCAGCTGGCAAAAGCGTGTTCCTGGAAACAGCATGTGAACCCACCCAGAGCACTAGCAATGTAAGCAAAGAGGTAGTCTGCTTTGAAATAAAAGTTAACTTGACGAAGCTTTGTGTGCCACTGTTGTTTTGGCCCTACATGTTGCTTGGCACCTCCTTGCCAAAAAAAGGTAGTCAGGGTGGAGGTAGAGGATTATCAGAAGTGTTTATCAAAAATGTTGGAATTTAGTTAAAGAATGCCTGCCACTGGAAAGGGTCCATTTCAGTTTCACCTGAAAACTAAACGATTTCTTGAATGCACCAGTTTTGTTACCAAGCTGGAGAGACAACATTATTATTAAGGCAATAACCTACATTTCACCTTCCTGCTTTATTACTGCCTAGGGTGGATGATGCCTAAAGTGTGTGTGTACTAAGAGGGTATGGCTGTTTCTTGATGTCTTTGTTCTATTTCTGACAAGCGCTGACACACTGATAGGGCAAACTGCATAGAAACGGCTTGGTAACTACTTATCAGCCAAATTCTTCAGTGTAAAGCAGAGGAAATGAATTTTGAGAAAACATCACTACTGCTTTTTCATTTCCTGAACAGTCTGGAGTTAGCATGTGGGATCCAAATGCTACAATGGTGGGTAGATTTTGAAATAGCTATAGCCCCTTGCTGTTGCAGCAGTATTAACTTGGCAGAAGAAAAGATAGGTAGAAAGGAAACCAGTTTCTTGAATTTAACAATAAAAATATGAAATGCTTTGATGGGGTAGAAAGAGTAGTCACAGTTCCAGTAGCTGTCTGTCAGCTGATATAGGCCATAATGGTACATGTAGGCAAAGACAATCTGTAGAAGAATGTCAGGGTAACCAGGACTGGGTATTGCCGTGTCTTGTGTGAGACTGTCTGGGCCCCCAGAGAAGTGAGGAGTCTTAGTAGAATCCCTGTGTCATATATAGTTAGAGGAGATGCATCTTAAAGGTTAGGGTTTTTTTGTTTTGTTGTTTTTTTTTCTCTTTAATTAGGATCATCTGCAAAACATATACCTAAATCTATTTAAGTAATTTTTGGTTTATTACAGTTCTGTTTGTGAAAGACTCAGTATTCAAGGAGCAAATGTGTTAAATCTCGTACTTTAGGTTTCTTCTCACACTGCACGTAAGGAACTGTCATAGTTGTCTGGCAGCTGCCATTTACAGTGTGGTCGCCTAGTTGAAGGCTATTGTGCACCATCGTTCTATCACTGTTCAATTTGGATGTAATCACAGAAACCTGTCATTGACACCCTCAGCCTGAACGAGCACTGCTGTTCGTATTATCTAGTGCCTTAAATGCCATTCAAGTTCCTGCAGTTCCTCAGCCTCTGCTAGTGAGAGGTACTAAGAGCCCTTCAGCACTGATGCAGATGTGCTGTAATAGTAGCTTGGGGAAGTGTGGGAAGGACAAGTGTGCTGTGCAAAGGACTGCAGGAAAATAAAGAGAGAGCCTGCAACAAGTTTTATTCGATTTTTGAATCAAGAAATTAGAATAAGATAATGCAAGTGCCTCCGACCCTCACTGTCTTTCGTTCAAGAAATAATTGCACTGAATATCATTGTTTTTTTTCCTATCTAGATTCCTCTTTCTCACTCTTTTCTTAGCTAATAGTTCCTCCCTGCTTCATGCCTTTAGAGAGGCAATTTGACTCGTTTTGATTGACTTCATTCAATTTTAAGATCTGAAACCTTTGTAAACAATGTCATTCTGGCCTCAGAAATAGCACTTTCTGCTTTAGATTAAATCACTGAGATATATATATATATTAACCATCTCTAAATGCTGAAGAGGGAGGAGTAGCAGAAAGTATTTAATAATCTCTTGGTAAGTACGGTGGCTGCTGGTAACGTTCCTAAATACTAGACTAGAAAGACTGATAGAGCTATAATCTGTGAAGTACAATGAACCTGCACAATGCAACTTCTCTAAAGAGGGTTTGTGGTAGAATAAACACAATTAACTGGAAAAGAACCAGGACAAGTCTCTGCCAGCTGTCTCAGAGGTGTAGAGGCAGGAGATAGTTAGAGACTGAAAAGCCTGTGGGCAGAAGAGGAGAAGGAAAGGATCAGCCATGTGGACAAAGAAGTTGGAAGGAGAATGCACTGATGACATGGGTATGCAGACTGCATGAGAAGGTAACTGGCACTTCTTTCCCGCGCTCAGAGGAGAGGGATCTGGGCAGCACAGCACTGCTGGAACACTTTGCATTTTTTTGCTTTTTTTTAACATGAAAAATCAAGCAAGCTGTCAGAGAAACCATCCAACCAAGGCAAAAGCAGGCCTTGGGCTCATCACCTGTCCTTACTTTGCTGTCCCAGAATCCAGTGCAAAGCAGAGCCATGGATGACCTTGCGACGTAAAAGCTATCTGCGTTCTGAGTATGTGTGCCCCCTGCTTTCCACCCCACCATCAAAAATGCTTGCATGGTGAGAGGAGGAATCTGTGACAGAGAACATGGCTGCTGTGACTGTGCGAGGGCCTCACAGGCTGGCTGGAGGTGGTCCTCCATCCTGGACAAGCAGGACTTGCTTCCTTGATCTTTTTCCTTTTAGTGTATTTAAGTTTAGGCAGGATTTTTCTCGCAGATCTGCCAAGACTCGCAACACTGATAGCAGCACAGTGTGCTGAGGGTGGGAAGGACCTTTGTAAGAAACCCAAGTCCTCATCTCACTGAGGTAATGCCACTTTTTGGAGACAACGTAGGCCAGAAGGTGCTGGGGGGAGAGAGGGTCAGGGTTGGAAGGAAGATGAAAGCATGGTCAGTTGGTTACTTCCTGACTAGTAATTGTAGAGGACAGTATTATGGGTTGCCTTTGGTCAGCTGAAGCAGACCTGTATGCTGTTTGTTTTCAGTAGTAGAGTATTTTCAAAGTCTGAGGATTGGGGCTACGCTTCATCAAATCTTTTCAAGATAAGACCCTGGCACAAAGCCTCGCTGCCCGTTCCTTTCAGCTGTCCACCAGCCGTCCTCGCTTTCTTCAATGACAGCTACGATGTCTCCTTCATTGATGTCCAGTTCATCCATGTTCTGAAAGGAGACAGGGACAGGAAATGTGGTTAGCCTGAGAGCACAGGAGGACTCAGGCATGTATCTGGTGTTTTTTTGACCCTGCCTTTCATTGAGAGTTTGTCAGTGTCCTTTTGGTTGGGAACGAGCCCGAAATACGAGACAGTGAAGGATTAAGCACTTACTGAGCTGGCTGTTTCCTTAAGATGCTCAGAAATTTTCCCAGCCTCCCTGTTGTCTCCTCCTGAGCAACCTGACTGTTGTATCATAATGGAAGGTTGGAAAGCGTTAAATGTGACTGTCCTAAACCAGCCAACCATGACGCTTCCTTAGTCTGCAGGGTTGCTCAATTAAACAGTGCAAGGCTTAATTCCCAGCAGAGATAAAAACAGTATCTCTACTAATCCAGGCCTTAAATAGGTCTCTCAGTTCTCTTAATATAGAACAGTGGTGACCAGTGTAGGAACCTTTAAGCCGACAGGTAATCAAACTGCAGAAGTCCTGTTAGGGAAGGCTAGCGGTTTAGCAAAAGTCGGTGTAAATAAGAAAACATTTATAACCAGTCCAGAGAAAAAAGCAGAAAGAATCTGAAGTTTTATTTTATGGGCGTAGGGCTGTCTCTGGATTTGCATGAAATCATAAAAAGCGTAAGGTGGAAAGAGGGGGCAGACTGTCCCGTGTGCTGTGGGTTTTCTTTGCACCATCCTTTGAAACATGTGGCTGCTGTCAGAAATGAGGTATCAAGACTAGATGCATCTAGGGCCTGAGCTGGTCTGACTGGCTTGGTCCTTCAGTAGGAATGCTCAGGTTTTAATGGAGGTGAGGGGTTTTTGCACTTTCTGGTGTTTTAGAAGGTAACCTGTATGACAGAAATAATTGTTACCTCTCCTTCAGGCAGTTTGAGATCTGCATGTTAGGAGTATGCGCTTTTCTGTTTAATACTTAATGCAGTGGTTTGCCCTCTAGTATTGTGATTTTACTAACGGTACTATGCCTAGAGAGGTCTGAAGCCAGTTAGAGTTTAATATCCAGGTTAAGGATGTAGGTTGCTGTTTGTCCCCTGTGATTCTGCAACTTGCAACACTGAAGTACAGGGATACACTATCATTTATGGGGATTCAGTCCTCTCCAGCAGGGGGGGAGACCTCAATTAAAGCCAGTGTGTTAATAAACGGGAGCGTGACTCTCCAGATAATAAGCAAGAGTTCTTAGATATGCGTCTGTCAAATATTCATACTTCTGCTATAAAGCTGCAGTAGTTTATATGAGGGATCCGTAGCCACTTTCCCTAGGATAACATTTCACAGGAGATGTAGGTTCAGAATGCTCAGTACTGCATGCTTAGCCATCATCACTTGAAAAATGAAGTTTTCCTTGTGTTTTCCATCCCCTCTGTCTCTAGAAGGAGGTTGCAACAGCTCAGCACTGGTTTAGGGAATGGTATAGCCTGCTAATGTGTAATCACTTGCAAAAAATGTTATTGTTTCATCTTGAGACAGCAGGGTCTAGTGGTTTGTGTCAACAACTGGCAGTTGGGATTCCTGGCTTCCACGTGTGACCTTGACCAATAAGTCTCTAAGTGTCCCCGTCTGTAAAGTGAAGATAACACCTCTTTCACAGAATTAACACTTTGAAGATGCTTGGATCAATGTCATCAGTTTTAAAACTGACACTGTATGAAATACTTGGTTTGAAGCCTTTGTTTACCTGGGCAGTGTAGTCATAAAGTACTCTGTAGTCCTGTGGTGATGTGTTTCTTGCTTGTTCGTTTACAAAAATGGAAGCATAGACGCCATCTGCTTTCTCTGCTGGGGCGGGACAAAACAAAGGGTTCAGTTGCTTAGAAGTGCATGGGATCATATGCAAGAGTTCACAATTACAAGGATCTCTGTTCTCTGTCTGAGGTGTATATGTATAGAAAAGCTGCTGTGAACTGTAGGTAAAACCTTGCACAAAAACTGTCCCCCATTGATTGGATTACAATACACTCATTGAACTTTCTGGGAGGTCAGAAACGAGCTTTAGCCTCATCCAGGTTGGGAAATGTGTTTACCCTGCTAAAGCACAATCCCAGTAATCCAAAGAAGGAAGTACTGCGATTAAACTGGTTTAAAATGTTTACTACTGGAGCGTAAAATTCTAGCAGTTCAGTGATTCACATAGGGCTTTCCTATTTCCCTTGAGAAAAATGGAAAATATGGTGCTGATGGGTCATCAGACATTTTCCACTAGTTTATATAGCTTCCAGATAGCTATTTGTCACTGAAATAATTTTTCTGGAAGACATTGTTTTAACCCAGCTTGTCATAATTAGGGAAAACTCCTCTTGTTTTTCAGGAAGAGACAGAGCTGGCCCTATTGAAAAGCACCACCTGGCGCTCTCCTGCTGTTTTAGTGCTGGTGATGTAAGCACAGCAGTAAAATGGAACCATCAAAGCTTTACTAGTGTGGATGCCATTGTATTGACACAACAGTCCACACTAGGGCTGCTCTAGTGTACTCTGCATCCCTTGGACAGCAAGAGTGTGACTGTAAGCATAGATCTGGCTGAAGGACTACTCTAAATGTGGCTTTGGGGGTGCAGGACCAAGCATTAAGAGTTGGGACACCAGGTGAAATGCTCCCATCAAAGCACCAGGCACGCAGTGTCAGCAGGATACTGCAGGGTTTTAACAGAGGCTCAGTGTGTGCCTAACTCCTCAGAGAGTCCTTGAAGCCAAGTCTCTGCTTGGAAGCAACACACCAATAAGTACGGTCAAAACAAAGTGGTTTTACAAGAGACAAACACCATGATGCTCCTGTTTGCGCATAGACAGAATTAAGAATGTTGACTTAGTGCTGGGAAGAGGAGAGAGCTGTTTCCTCCCAGCGTCTACCTGGGAGCTTTCTCCTGCCGTTGAGGTGAGCAGAGGTTCCCCTACATGCGAGTCATCTGTGTCAGCAGATGATGGCACTCTGGCAGCACATAGGGCGGCTGGGGTGCCCGTACCTTCCCATAGTAAATTCTTGGTTTAGTTATTCTGCTTTAAGAAGCACTGTCAGCTCTTTGACTTTTCAGATTTTGAACGATAAGCATGGGAGCAGTCTGAAGAGCTGAATGCAGATGCCATTCACCATTTCTGAGGTCCTTGTCCAGCCAGCGGTGTCCCCTCCCATCCCTAGCCTGAGGACAGTCATTCCTTCTGAATTTCCTTGACTGTGTCAACACTGCCTGCTTCAATTCTTCATTGCTCCAAATGGGTCTGAGAAGAAACCTTGTTTCTCCACACTGGGACATGCTGGGCTCAGCTGTGCAAAAGCATGCCTTTGCTTTGAGAAGGGTTGCATGAGGAAGAGAAGGACAGTCTGGGACTGAGCAGTTCTAACCTTCAGGGCCCAGCTGAAGGTAAAGGGGAGGCAGGTTCTAATTGCATGCTCACAACCTGGTGAAAATACACAACCCAGGTGAAAATACTACCTTATAAAAGTCAGGAGTTTTCCAAAGTGTGACAACTACATTGCACTGTGTGTGCAGCAAAGTCTGCTTAGACTCCATGTAACATCTGAATGAGAGACGCGCAACCAGCAGGGCTTTTTCTGCAGTTACAGGGAGATTATTTTACCAGGCCTGAGCATAAGGTGCTACCAGAGATGCTGGCTGTTTACTTGGATAAAGTCGAGAGCTACTGTTAAATCCAGCATTTGATGTAGCAGTGCTGTTTATTTCCTGGTAAGTTCTTCCTTATGCAGTTGTTACGCAGCTCTGCGAGAGACCAAATGCCTTCAGGTTGTATCTGTGTGGATGCAACTGCGTGCTGAGGAAGGCGGCTGGTGCCTGGCACGTCCAGCTGGTGCTTGATAGTGCTGGAAAGTCTCCCCTGCCTGAGACCAAATGCAACAAATGAGATAGTCTGGGCTTCATTATTGGGTGCCCAAGCAGGCAAAACAGGCCCCACAAAGGAAATTGGTCTGGGTATGTTTTAAAGCTGTTTTAAAACAATTTCTTTTTTGTTTGTTTGTTTCTTTTAGGCAGGAATCATGGTTGAAATGTTTCTGTTTCAAATCAGGTCAATAAAAATGTTATAAGCTATTACTTTCTACATAGTCAAAATACTGTGTTTTAAATGTACTCTGATAAACGCCTGGCTGCAAAGGTTGTGATAAAACAGTCTACCTGTGAAATGAGATGAATATTTGCATTCATAAGGCATGAAGCTCGTCTGTTAAAAAACTTTAGAGATTCCCTTGAGCTTTTTAGAGGTAGCATGTCCAGCCTTAAGAGAAAACGATTATCTTAGACTGTGTTGGTCTGAATGTACAGTTCACCCTTGCCCAGATAGAGGTTTTGAAGATCATATGACCCTAAGATTACATGGATTATTTGGCACTTTAAACTGAGAAAGTTGTTTAATACAAATGTGAGCTAAATTAGTTTCCAGGCTACTGTTACTCTTGACTGCCAATACGTGAACATGTGCTATACAATTTCTGCTCCATGTCAAACCTTGATTTAGCAATGTGATCTTAAACACATCTGGTAAATTTACTTCCTGGGGAGGCATACCAAGAGGAGGGGCTGAAGGAGTGGAACTTTCAGCACTGTTCTTGCTGCTTCCATGCAGTAGTCCAGAGAATCTGCAGAACCGAGAGAAGACAATGACAAAATGAGTCAACAGGACTGGGTAGGAATGTGTATCTTAATCTTTGCAGGTCTCTGCTGTCTGACTCAGCCTTCCTCCATCTGCTGCAGTGCTGGGTGGATGTCACATCCTCCTGTGGCCATTTACTTTCCTTTATGCTATAGATATACTTATCTTCAGTTAAAAATACCTTTTAAAAAAAAACTCAGCAAAATGCTGAACCTGTTGAAGCCATCACTAAATTGTGCACAAAATGCATCATGTAGTATTTTGTTGTGGATCCAAAGGCTCATGAGGCAAAACTCCAATTATCTCACACTATCAATATGATGAGAATTTAAGTTGTTTACAAGAGATTACTATCCCTTTGCCTTTAAGAAAAACTAATACAGTTTAAAATACAAAGCTTGTATAACATGCCTTTCTAGAAAATGAGACATTTCCTTTTTTTTTTTTTTAATTTATCCTAGTTGTTTTCAATATCACAGTTGGATACTGAAGAACAGGCAAAGTGAGAATATGGTTTAGGATTATCAAGCATAGATAGCAATAGCATTGAGTGCTTAAGACATCTAAAGGACGTGATTTGTTCAGCTGGAGAATGCTCAAAGTTTCAGGTAAAGGGACATCTAAACTCAACAATTTCTGAAAAATTGAGATTGAGTGTCTCTAGGCAGTTTGCCCATGCAGAGCATGGTTGTATTCTAAATGGCTATACGGTTGTCTTCTGTATTTGCATAGGATGCAGTGTTAGAATTCATTATTATAGAAAATCTTGTTTCTGACTGAAAACCACAGTGTTACATATAAACCTTATTGGTTCATTGACAAGCCTGGACCACATTTTAAATGGGAGATCACAGCCTGCTCCTTGTCTTTGCCATGTAATAAGGCTTGTCAGAATATAAAGCTCTTATCTTTTAAATATGATGCCATTCCCACCGTACATTAGCCATTTTAGTATAAAATGTTTAAACCAGTAGCTCCACTATGCTCTTCTGTTGATATAACTGCATTCATGTTACAGCATTTGGCAGCATAAATGGATTAGAAAAAGAAAAATTGCCTCCCTAATCATCAGTTATTCAACTAAGTACTTTTTCCTTTGGTCCAGATACAGAGAGCAGCTCTTTGTTCTCCTCAGTTGGGCAGTGCAATACACTAAGCCAGAAGGTATTGCTGAAGGAGACAGCTCTCCCCAGCCTTCACTCCTGGCAAGGTTCACGTTTGCCTTCCCTTGCACAAAGTGTTTTTGTTGCTGTGCCATCATTCACTAGGAGAGAGGAAATAAGTGAATGCTACCCAATGCTGGCCAGCTAATTGTTTTATGAACTTTCCCTCTTGTCTCTCTTCCCACTAGGCCGTAGTAAAATTACTCTGGCTCCAGTTTTAATAGGTTTACTTCTTCTGTCAAGTTATGTTTATTGATATGTGGCTGCCTCTTGCTACAATGAAAGAAGTAATAACTTTCCAGGGCCTCTTTCCTGTCATGACACACTGCTGTGTTTCATATGGAGAAATACCAGTTCTGGGAACAAGAGTTTACCACTCACCTCTTCATCATCCCACAAGACTGGGTTGGGCTGCTGCTGTTTCTGTTTGGTTCTCTGCTGTAGTAGTTCTCATATCCTATTGCACCTGCAATAGGGCAATAAAAAGGGGTTGTTCAATCAGGCAAAATGTATTTCTTCCTACCGGTGTGCAACCGACAGTGTAGCAGTTCAGGAGCTGCTGGAGCAAACTGCAACACAGCATCCATCTGTACTCGCCTGTAACATGTTTGGAGCAGCTCAGAGGGACATGGGGACTTGACAAAAGCCATTCCAAGTGATTGTATGCAGATACATCCTTGGTAGAAGGGTGTCCTTGACCTGGCACAAGCACAGTCAAGGTCCTGCGGAAGCATTCCAACAGCAGTGGCTAACCCTAATTTAGAATACAGTTTACTCCATGACTGTGGTCATTGTGAGCCTGATAAAATTGGTTGCAGCATTTTTTGTTTCTTTTTTCCTTAATGTATTGAGTTGGGAGTTTGTGTTGGAGCTGGGGAAATTTCTGAATGTTTTTGCCAGCAGCAATAATGAGCAATTTCCTGGTCTGTGCTTGTGCATAAGTGTCTTCCTACCTTTTGTATCTCCCCCTCCACCTCCTGAGAGCTGATTTGCTGTTCACCCAGAGACAGTTGTTTTTTCTTCCCTCTAACATAGTGATGTTACAGTTCCTTCACTCTCCCCTATGGTGTTGTTATGGGTGCAGTTGAGACCATTTACAAGTCTAGTTTTGCAGATGAAATAGTTACAGATGGATTTATTTTTCATCTCATAGCTGCCAGTGCAGTTGCTTAGAGCTGGTAGCCAGACACCCTTTCTGCCTTCTCCATGTTAAAGTCAAACAAGTATGAGTCAAATCTGATTCAGAAACCCTGATATCGTATTATCTCAGTTCTGTTACCAGCTAATTAAGAAAGATATTGAACTTGGACTAAAGATTGTGTTAAAAGTTCTCACCTTGCATCAGCCAAGACCATAAGCAGAGCAGGCACGTACAGCTAGTGAGTGTGAAGAATCCCCACAAATAAGACTCACAGTATTTAGGGAGTTTTCTGACCATTTTAAGCATCTGTGTCTCTTACCCTTCTAGACTGTCACCTGCTACAGTTTCTAGCCTGTAATTCATGTTAAGATGAGGTAGAAGAGGGGAGAGAGCAATAGCATCAGGAAACCAAAAGGTTTGGTCAGGATGAAAGTCTACTGCTACACAATGCAAAGCCGCACGGGGGGTTTTCCCCTGCATTCTGCAAATGATAGATCAACAGCTCACCATGTGCTACTGTGCAAACTCATTACCCAGAGCTGTGGAGGTACTAGGATGTTACTTCCAGAACATGTCACCTTCTAGAAGGTGGCAAAAAAAAAAGACGAGTCAGTTGTTTCTTTGCCTTTCATAAAGCTCTCAAGGGTTTTTCCCGCCTATTTCTTATTAGAAATGAGTCTTGACATAGCCAAGAACTGTTTGCAGAAAATTGCCTAGGTGACTGGAGAATGAGAAATCTCATGGGGG
>VXAL01005080.1:27165-77660 GCA_013399475.1 Chauna torquata | reverse complement strand
ATTCCTTTTTTTTTTTTTTTTTTCCTTAAGGAGATTAAATAGCAGAACACACAGTCGCAGTGCTCATCAGCTCTGCTAGCGGAGTTCATCTGCTGGTTCAAGAGCTTGATCTTGCATCTTTGCAGACCAAACCACTGTTTCACCCATGTGAGCAAGGGTGGTTGCACATTTGGAACTCAAACGATTCCTCTGTAATTTATATTCTATTGCTTCTGGCAAATTTACACTCTATGCAATTTGATTTCCACAACACAATCTGGTCAGCATTGGAAAGACAGCATCAAATTTTCTTTTATAGCTTTAACAGTGGTGTGCCCAGCCTTGTGTGGCAGTGAGATATGCTCCTATTTGGCAGGGTATGGGTTTCTTCAGTGGGACGTCTGGTCCTCTGATCTTTACGTTCTGCTCAAGCACAACTCTCTCCAGGGCCACCCAGGGGCTTGCTTGATGTCAGGCTAAACAGCGCAGTCCTGAAAGCAGCTACATCAGAGCCAGCGCAAACACAAAACAGCATTTTGTGAGATCACCAAAAATGCTGACACCTGCTAGCATGTCTGTTGTTGACTTCCTCACAGCCACATGCTGGATGGAGAAAACAGCTTGCAGTGGGTCCTGAGACTCCAACTTTTTCCCAGACCTCTGTAACAGTTTCCATTGGAGTTACAGGCTTATTGTTTTCAACAGGAGAGAGAACCTCTCTTTGCAGATCCCAGTGGTGAAGTGTGGGTGGGGGAGACAAAGGCTGATGAGCTAGGTGCACACTGTCTGTCTTTGCATGCATGATTTGCTTCATCAGATCACTGTGGAATTCCAATCTCAGTAGCAGCACTGTCAGAAGCAGAGCTGGTTTTTACCTGCTCTTATATTCAGAGTTCTGTGCTGCTCCAAGTTCCTGCGTGTCTGGGTTGTAGACATGAGAGTTATGCTGCATTGGACACCTCTCATATGGATTTTCATTTGTTTAAAATTGGCAAAGGACTGGATATTTGATTTTACTTCTTCCTCGGTCACTGTTTTCAGTGTTAAGTGACTGTCAGCTCTTTGTCTTCAAGCCCGTGGAACCAGAGCTGTAAGAGTAACAACTAGTCTCTGTTACGATCTAGTTTTTCAAGGGACTTGGAGCTGATTAAGACCATAGGGAATGAAATAGCCTTAAATATACTCTGTTTTTATTATATAGCATCAACTAGATGCTATTCCAAGTATTTGTAATTCAGTATATGTGTTGCATTCAGCATAACATTCATTTTCTTTTATGATTTTAGGTGTGTGTGTTATCCCTTTTATTTTAGTATGTGTTAGAGATCATACAGGATCATGCCAAAGCAATGCAATTAGCCACGGTATAAAAAAGAGAAAAGGTTGGATTAAATTCTTACAGGAATAAGAATAGTATCTGCAGTTACGCCAGAGACAGTAAAAGAGACTAAAGCCTCTGTCTCCTGAGTTCAGAGCATTACTTAATTTCTAGCTGGGATCAGAAAGAGGCTTTCTTCCACAGTCTAGTATATGGAGTGAACAGGGTACACTGGGCACATTTTATCATCTTTTGCAGTATTCACAGCCTGTGGCTGGAGACAGGTCATCAGAATGGACCATTGACCCAATCTATTCCAAAGTTTAGCTGGTTCCTCACCTTTTTTCTTTGTTCCTTCTGTCTTTCTCGGAACTCCTCTATTCCTTTCAGCTCGTCCTTCAGCATTACTGCCAGCTGGATAT
The DNA here is from genome assembly GCA_013399475.1 of Chauna torquata. Taxonomy (NCBI): domain Eukaryota; kingdom Metazoa; phylum Chordata; class Aves; order Anseriformes; family Anhimidae; genus Chauna; species Chauna torquata. The sequence continues at coordinate 75,941 of VXAL01005080.1, read as the reverse complement.
GAGAGTTTCCAACACTTTCAATTTCTAAAGCAGATCAGAATTCATATGCAGTCAGTGGAAAGGTCTTTAAATGTAAAGTCACATTTTTCAGGAGATACTTTGGAGATGTGGCTACTGTGTACAACTTTCCATGAACAGGGCAGCCTTAAAAGAAAAAAAAAGTGCATGCGGAAACACAAGGAGCCTGACATTGCTGAGGGTTCACGCAGCCTGAATAGGGCTTATTGTGGGTCCTCTCAGCACCTGCAAGTTACCTGGGTGAAATCCCTTGCTGCAGAATTGGAGCATCCACTCAGAGCAGCCTTGGCAAATGCAGTCTGGCTGCGTTTCTTCTCAGCCCCATTTACCCCAGCTATAGATGTTGTGGTGCAAGGCAAGGAGGGAACTCTGACCTCCATCATCCCCCAGTGTCTGCTTTCCCTCTGCTACGCTGCTGGATAGTCATTGCCATTCACCTCCAGCCTTGCACAAATGTCATCAGAGGTGGCTGCAAGCTGAGAATTTCCAAAGGTCAGCTAAGATGGATTGAATTTCAGACCGCCTGGCTGATGCTGTTGGAAGTGGCTGGTAACTTCTCTGCATTTGTCAGCTTTGGTGGCTCTGAAATAGAGCCCTGCATTTTCCAAAACTGTTGAGGTCCCCCACCCAGGCTCTAAAAATACCTTAATTCACCAGCCGCTTTTCAAAGGGTGTTTTTGTTATCTATAAACAGCAGGTATCAGTATCCAGGTACACTGTCTTGTTGGCTATGCCAGTGTTGCCTTTTCTGTGCATGAAAGGTTTTAGCTCGGCCTTGGGCACATTTAGAAAGCATACTGTTTTGATGTTAGTGGTTTGCAGAGGTGGGAATAGAGCTGATATTTTGCGACTTGATCCAGATAAAACTAATTTGAGGAACAAGCCATTTTCTGTGCCTCCAGAGACTACATTCAATGCCCAGCCTTGGAGGAGGACTCCAGTGAGTGTCCTTTCCATCCACTCTCTGCACTGGGACAGAAAAGTTAGAAAGTAAGGGGGAAAAGGATAAAAGACCCTGAAGGGGGCAAACACATTATATGTCTGTCTTAACCCAAATCAGAAAGGAAGAATTACTTACGTTGCTTAAGCCTCTCAAATGCTGCCTTCAGTGTGCTGTGAGATAAAAATAAGTGCACTTCATTAGCATAGGCTTCTAAGGATGGGTTGTGAATCTAGAGGAAAAACTTTCGCTCTGAAACAAAAGATCCATGTAGAGATAATGCTCTTAATAGTCCTATGATAAAAATTGACCATGCTAAGAGACACAATAGCATCAATCTGTTAACACTAGGAAATGAAATAAAATGCTCCATGAAGCAAGGAATTGCAGTACTCCTTATATGCACCCTCTTTTTTAATCTGTATTTGTAACCATGAATGTTAACAGACATTTCTCTGTTCCTGCACCTTGCCAATGGATGCAAGTCAATGGAGTGAAATAAAGATGGTCAAGGGAAATGGGGTTTCAGAGCACTGGCATGAAAGGTAGAGAGAAACCAGCCCCTCCCTCTGTGCTGAATGCAGCACCAGCAGATTTTTCCTCCTTGGTCACCCTTGAAGCTTGGAGCAGCTCTGCTGTGCAGCATCTTCCGTACTGTGCTTTCCTAGCACCCCCGTGTGGTACAGTTCGCTGTCTTTTAAAAGACACAAGGCGCAGAGAGCTGTGAAACCCTGTTGCTCCCAGGGGCTTTCAACATCGCAGAAGCGCAGCATGAATGACCCATGCTGTAAAATCAGGCCTTGGCACTGGGCTGTGATATACAGCATGGAGATGAGCAAAAACTGATGCTATGCTGTTCATCTGGATGGACCCGTGCAACTAAGAGAGCGGTCCTGCAATGTAGAGTTACAGGAGGACATGAAGGGGTAATGATAGTTCACCTGATGTCCTGGTTTTTGGCAAACCAGAGTCCTTTTTAAGAAAGCAGCAGAAAGACCAGCGTAGAGGAGTTAGGAGAGGAAAGAGCACAGTCTGTAAGAGGCATTTTCAACTTAATAATCAGCTCTAGCTCCCCGTTTTGCAGGCTGGAAGTGCATTTGTATACACAGAAGCCAAGACTGTGCTGTGATTTGGAGGTTTTTCAGATTCAGAAATCACCTCTTCAGGACCCAGACTATATTGCTTCCTGAAGGAAAGAGATCTGGGTTCTCCACAGTGCCCTGGACAGCCCCAGGCAGGAGCCCAGGGGAGAAGGCTCCAAAATCTCCCTGGCTGAAGCCTAGCTACTAGGAGAGCCCAGAAGAGGATGCGTATCACTTCTCAGCCACGTGTGACTGCAGATAGGTGGGGAAATCCTGCATCTCTCAGGCAGTTCCAGGAGGCTAAGGAGAAGCATGAAGGATCCTAATTGCCCTGTGTTAATTTAGGCTGGACATTTGTTTCCAGATCAAAGCTTGCTCTCCCAGTAGCAAGACTACATTACCAGACATAAGAAAAATTCACAGGTGATGGGAAAGACTGGGTCTGTCCTCAGAGATAACTGCCCTGCAATCCACTTCCAAATCTAACTTTGTATCTGGCCATGGAAATAGAAGGAAAAGGCTTTCAGCCAAAAAAACAGAGTATTCATCTACCTGTTGGGATTCTTTCAGTGCCTTTTCAAGGAAATAACTACGGTAAACTAATTTTTTTTTTTGGTGACAGGTTATTGTCCTAACAATATTTAATCATTTTGAAAGTTTGTCCACCTTTCCTTCTGTACCCTAGTTCACACAAAATGAGTCTGGTGTGAAACTTCAATGGAAACTAAATTTTCACAACACAAAGGAAAAAAAAAACAGGATTGATTCCAGATCATTTAATTAAAAGCTTGAAATCAAAAGACAAGTTAGCTTTTTCCCACCTAAAAGCTATAATGGATTATTTTGGTAAATTAAATATACAAGTGGAATAAAATTTCCTTTTTTTTTTTTTTTTTTTTTTACTGTGGGCTTTCCAATGGGAGGTGAGGAATGTGCTAGCACCTTCATGTCAGAAACAGGTAAATACTGAAATTTTAGAAATGGATGACACTTGCAAATCGCACATACTGTTTGCATGCCATGTTGATCTGATACTCCCAGAGATTTTTTCATTGATGTTGGTGATTCAGGTTATGCCAAGAATGACAAAACTGCTGTAATGAATACTGAAAAATGACTCATTCTCAGTACATATCAAGGACAAAAGCATTTTGCTTCTTTTTTGGCTTCCAGGCATCAGAGCTACCAGAGTAGTTCGTGATGTTAAGTCATACGTGAAGCTCTTCTTGTTTTTGCTGGATCTCTGCAAGGATTAGTCTGTCTTCTGGTATAATAATGCATCTGGCTATGAGCCGGAGACACCCTTTTCCCCCCTGCATGGTCTCTAATTGCTATTTTGGAAAGCTCTGGCCCTTTGCTCCGTGTATGAAAGATTTGTCCAGACAGTTCCCTAGCTGCTGATTAGGGCAAGGCCACAGTCCATAAGTAGATGGAAATAGACTTAAGCCATTTCCTTCCCTATTTTTATAATAATTTTCTGTAATCAGTGAATCAGATCCCTCATCCTTACGGGGCTTGAGGGAATAGCAAATATGTCATTGTGCCAAGTTACGTGTGGAAAAGGATGAGTAAATAAAATCTTGACCCACAGATCTATCAGGTATTCCTTTATGACTTCTGGGCTGCAGAGATGTGCTGGCTGCAGCAGCAATCCTGTAGATTAGCTTTTCTCTGCTGCTAGATGCTCTGATTATATCAGTGAAATATAGAATTTCAGAGCTTTGGAGGGTTTGGTGGAAGCATCTCATGTAGCAGATTTACATGTGAGTTTTAACTCAGTCAGTGCTCTTTTGTATATACAGTACCTATTACCTATTTCTTCTGTGTGGGTATAACTTTCTAATAGGACTGATAAGGGCTTTATTCCAAGGCATCCAATGTGAGGATGTCTCAGACTTAGGGACACTTCTATACAATGTTTTATCCTCTCAGTATGTGATGCTGCTTAGCATTGTGGTAGTAGCTTATTTTTTGTCTGTTTGTTCTGTGGCCAAATTAGAAAATTAGGGTTGAAAAGAATTCAAGCAAAACTGCAATTTTGCAATTTGCCTCTTCTCCTTTTTTTTTTTTTTTTTTTTAAACACTTCCGGTGTTTCTGTGCCAGTTCTGGAAGACCGTTAAACTATTCCAGCTGAAGTCAGGACATCAGCCTTCCCTCTGGGCATCCCTATGTGCAGCCACCTGCAGAAGTCTCAGTGAAATAGGGTTGGACACGAATTTATTGTGCATGTTTGTTAAGACTCCCCTTTGGACATTTAAAGAGTGTGTTTGCCAAAATGAATTCCAGGAGCAGACAGGATTGACCCTGAATTCAGAACAATGGGGAACAGATAGAGCCAGTGCAATAGCCACTGCAGCAACTTCGGGTGATTTTTGCCATCTAGTGGCTAAAGTATTACTGATAGCTTCATTTGCTGTAGTATCCTCTTGCTCGAGCACAGAGGAATTGCTCTGCTCTTGTAAAATATGCACGTTTCAGTGTTTGTTTTTGCAAGTAGAGGGGGAGAAGGAGACTACCAGAGCTTTTAGAGGAACTGGGGAGCCAAGGTGGGGTATAGAGAATAGAAGTTCATTACAGTAAAACTCATTGTTTAGCATTTTTGCTCAGTAGGTTTCAAAATACTTTCCAAAGTGGACTTGCCCAAATTTACCCAGCAACCCAATTTCTCTAGAGCACTGACCACTAGTCCCTATGGCTCTCCTCTAAAAGGATAAGCATTTACAAGAATGCATCGTTAGAAAGTTTGAATTTTTTCTCCCAGCAAAACCTGCCTCTGTTTTCAAGGCAGGAAATGCATCCTGTATTTGAGCAGAGGTGCCTTGCTTGGCAGGTACGAAGAGTAGTGGGGAACCACCGCATCTGCTTATAAATCCATTTTACTCACTGCAAAACTATCTTCTAGTCAGTTCAGGAGGGGAACTTAGCAGAGGGTTTGGAAAAGCGTGGGGTGGCAACATTTCAAACTGAACTTGTCCCAGCTGCCCTCAGTGTTTGCTTTCTCTTGCTTCATCTTTTGGACCTTGCTTTTTCTAGAGAGCTGAGCTGTCGCTGGAGAGCAGGCTGTGCTGGGCAGTCCTGCATGACACCGGGATTGCTGGGAAATGTACTGCAGATGGGGCTCTGGTACCTTCTTCTTCGCGGTCATCAAAGGCTGAATTTTATGGCACCAGAGATGCAATTAGCAGAGCTCTCAGTGACGGTACTTAGGCCACAGGTATACTCACTACGTACAGTGTTGCACTGCTCTTTTTTTTGCCATTGTAGGTTTGATGGTATGGGCGCTTTTTTTTTTTTTTCAGTTCTTTGCTTCCTCACCCAATTAGGGACTGATTTAACTGAGTAATTCAGAGTCCCTTTACATCCTGTATACAGGAACGTAAAACATAGGCTCTTCTAACCAGAAAACCACAGCTCTTTTTAAGTTTTCTTTCTTTTTTATCTTTGCTTGGTGAATAGAAGTGGAAAATAACCCCACCTTTCTTTAAAATAACCTGCTCTTCCTGTCTGCTAGGTTTTCATTTTAACATCAACATGATCTACACTGTTCTGCTCTTACTGTATTTTTTTTTTTACGTTCTTTCTGAAGCGCAGAGAAGTCTCTGCCAGATGAAATCTGCAGAGCACTTTCCAGCAGTGCTGTTACTTCTCTGCCTCCAGTAACTTAGATCCTGATAACATGGTTCTGAAACCAGCTCTCTGCCAGTCCCCTCTGAGGCCGTAGTTAACATCCATCTTTCCTCCTGCCATCTAGCATAGACCTAATGTGGTAGTACCAACACTTTTTCTGTGAAGCCCAGTGGTGGTAGCAAAGTGTGGAGAAACAAGTCCTGAAGCATCTGGTCTCAATTACTTTGTACCTGGGACTCTCTTTGCAGTGGAAAAAAAAAAAAAGAAAAAAGAAAAAAAAAAACTGTGTGTGTGTGGAGGGGGGGGGTTGTGCTCTTTAAAGAGGGAAATGATAACTCACTACCAAGTCCTGGGCCAGGCACATAGCAAAGTATTTCACATGAGAATCATGTCTAGCATTGTTTAGTGGAGATGTGGTGAAAACATAAAAGAATTTATTTTAGCAGAATGTTTTCTTCTTGTCCTCACAGGATTTACAAACAGAAAGGCAAAACCACTCTGTGCAACTAGAAAGATTTCTGTACAGGTCCCAGCTGTGGTGTTATGTCTAAGCCACCCGTGGTGGAGAAAAGGCATTAACAGCTCCCTTTCTCTGCCCACTGGAGTCCAAGTTTCCGTCTGGTTATAAATTAGCTACAGCAAGGCACTAGCTAGCTTGAGCAGTCATATCAACCATTAGGGGAGGCTGCACCATGCAGCAGGCTGGGCTCAGCATCAGGTTGGAGGGAGCATATCTTTCATGAAAATAGCGGCAAATGTGGAGGGTTCCTCTAATGCTGCGGAGCGTCTGCATACATGTTTTTCTTCTGCTACTTGAATATTTTCAGATAAGTGACAGAAGTGGAAGCAGCCCCAGACTGAGTGGGAACAGGGCGGTATCATCATTTTCAGGGCTGGTTACTGGAAGCACACACAAATCACTCCAGACTTTGCTGGGACGAGGGAGCAAACAGACCCCTTGTGATTCCAGAATGATATATGGCATTCCAATCAATGGATAAAACAACTAAAACAACTTATGTACCTCTAACATAAACGTAAATTTCCTTATCTCCTGGTAAGAGAGCAGCACTGCTCAAAAATGCCTGTCCTCATCACTGGAGAGCTTATCTAGTTTGGATTTAACAAGAACTGAGCACAGGCTTAGGTGTTTCAAGTACGTGCTTGGATCCGTTTTCACAGCATCCTGAAAGTTTAAAATACAAGTGTGTGAGTGCGTAAACTGTGTGCAGGTTCAGAACACTTCAGTGGAAAATATCTAACCATGGAAGAATGTGACCTTCCAAAACGATTTTTAGCCTCAGTTCAAAAATGCTTGCTTTGTGTGAATAATACAGAGGATTCTGTATATTATGTGACAGACACTATATTTATACACAGGAAGCAGCAGTTTGGCATTTCATTACAGATGCCCTCACCTCATGCTCACTGAAATATTCTATTTCAGGCGTTGCAGAGAAGGGCAGAGCAGGCACAAGTTTGAAGGAACTGCCCTTTCCCAAGGTCTGAAGGAGATGTTAGTGGAAAAGAAGGAAGGAAAAACGTAGGAAATCATATACATGAGAAGAGACAAGCAGGGCAAATGACAAAAATAGCTGTTGTCAGACAACACAGATTTAACCAGCTACTGCATGTTTATTTACATCAGTTATTTTACAGAAGAGCTGAGTTCCCAGAGGCTCTGTTTCAGCTGAAGCAGAAGATATATCTGAAAACTGGGCCCTGTAGCATATTTTTTCTAATATTCGTTTGCTGAAGAGTTGCCCAAAGCTACTGCATGGAAATTCCCAGTCACCTTTTAGCCTGAAAGGTGTTTCCTCTTAAAGGCATGAGCTCTGCTGAGAATCATCTGTAGTGTGTTGAGACATCATTGCTGCACGCTACCAGCAAACACTTGCAAATTTGATCTCAGTGTGTAACTCAGCTGAAAATCCCCACTTTCTGTGCATCCTTTCCAATGTGTGCACCACAGAATATGGAGGCTACAAAAATATACAGCAGTTTAAAGGTTATAACGTGTAGTTTCCTCTCTCCTGTTGGATATTGACGTAACCTGGCCTTTGCCACGAATATATGGCTACAGCTTGGTAATCATCTTTTTCATAATTTCTTTAATAATTAGACTATGAAATTTCAATTCATATATATATGTGTGTGTATATTAACTAAAAAAAGTGGGTTAAAAGTGGCTTTAAACTTAGTATAAAGTAGAAGTTAAGACATTTTAAAAATACCCTTTATCCCTGACTTCTGAGTCAGGTGGGCTCCAGAGGTCCATTTCTGGGCAGCATCCGTCCTTCCAGTGACGGCTGCGATCCTCCCACCTTGCCCACTCCTCAAGGACTGCCCTGCCCCTTCCTAGACCTAGGCCTTGAGGTCTGACCCACTCAAGAGTTACATCTGCACTGATATTCAGTGACGCTCCCGCTCCCTTCAAATACCTGTTCTCCTCCCAGCGCTTTCACTAAGACTTCCCAGCTACCCATATTTCCACATACAGCATGCATTCACAACTGTGCTGGGACATCCGGGTGATTACCCTGAAAGAAGCATCAAGCCTTTTCCGTACATTTAATGGTGTTATGGTGCTCTGTGTGTTTGTAAGACCCAGAAGCAGTGAGACTGCAGTGCAGGCATGCCTCGAGAAACCTCACTGAAAGGATGCTAGCCTGCCTCTGTTATGAGTGTCTCAACTAACGTGGCAAGCGTGATGTGGCAGGTTAGAAACGAACAAAGCAAAGGCACTTCTGCACTTAACAGGCAAATGGATTGCTTTGCTAGAAGACTCAGCGGATGCCAAAAGGTTTTAGAGTTTCAAATAAGATCAAGGCACAAGAAAACTCCATTGGGGGCTATTAAATACAAGGCTGCTGCTGGATTGGCAGTCTCTGAACCACCGGTTGTTAGGGCTAGATTATTTAGGAGAAATATTCTCATATGCTTGCGCTCTTCTACTCTTCCATATGGATCTAGTGTCAAGGACAGGATATTTGGCTGAATAGATTTTGGTCTGAGCCTGTGTGACCCTTCCTGTAGATTTAAGTGTGTGTATCCTTCTGTGTATTAGAGTGAACTTAGCGATGCTTATAGCAGTTGCTGAGTTAGATCTGTGTCATGTGTCAGAAGAGGATATCTCACTTCCCTATAGGAAGTAGTTGCTACCAGCTGCAGTGCTTGAGGCAATAGCAAGAAGTCAGAATGCCTAAAATTGCTTGAATCAGGTTGTATTATTGAATGGTTGTGTGCTGTAGCTGTTAGGCAGCACTTTCAGGGAACTTTTGTTTGTTGAGATGGAAACCACAGCATTTGTTTGCCGTGCCTATCATAACCAGCATCAACTTCTTTTAGAAGCCCTGACTTTGCTTTCAAAAAAAAAGAAAAGGTTGTTGTGGTTCATCTCTCTGACTTCAGCTTCGTTAGAAAATTTTTTCTAGCTCTAGGCTAATCTTAGCCGTTTCGTATACTGGTTTGAAAAAGAACAGTGAGGACCTAACTGAAGAGAATTGCACCTCCAGTGAGCAGCACTGAAAACTTGTCCCCTACTAGCTCTCAGGTCAAAGTGATTTTCCTCATATTTTTAGTGCTAGGGACTCTGCAGGTGGATCTTTTCCCAGGTTAAGATGCTTCACCACTTAGTGTGAGCAGTAACAAAGTCTCCCACTACAGTCTTGGAATGTAGTTGTCTCTGCCAAGCACTAGCGGTGCTGGGGCCTGAGGGGTCAATTCCCCATCAGGGGAGCTCACTGACGAGGTCCCAGGTATCTTCTCGTAGGACAGCTGTTCCTATTGAGGCACACACAGTCCGGTCATGAACAGCACGTTCTCTGCCTTCCTCTATACCAAACATCTGTAGCGATGGTGGGAGAACAAACACTGGACGGTATATAAGGTGGAAACCCCACGTCGGTTGTCACTTCTATTTTTTTCTCAGAGCAATGGAGGGTGGTCCCAGCGCTGCTGTTACATTTCGGCAAGCCTTCTCTACTACCTTTCTTTTGAGTCGGCAGCACACTTCTTCGTCTGTATCTTTCAGTAAATAAAAGCGGGCAGCTGAAACTATTTATACATTTAGCTGAATTCAGCAATTTGCTCCAAGCAAAGCAAAAGTTGGGGGTGAAGGAAAGTGTGGGTTTGCCACTGATTCTTTGCCTGGACCCCTACACAGGGACGGCTGCTCACCCTGGGTTTGCGCCGCTTCTGCCATGCACTGCTTTCCCTAATTGCTACGGAGCATCAATTTGACCTGCTGGAGTGATGGGAGGTATTTGGAGCCAATTCATTAGGTTCAACTGTTGTTTATAATGTGCTAAACAGAATTAATTGGCCTTGCAGTTGTTTCTCTTAAGGTCTTCTGGGTGTTTTCTGACACTGGAAGTTTATGGGTGGTTGTTAGGTTGGGGATGGATAGTCTTCTCTCTTTTTATCAACCTTTTAGAAGGACACCAGGCATCTTCCTGATATTGAGAACTACTGGAGTGTGAAATGATTTCCTGGGAGAAGTGGCAGAGAGCCTTAGCAACTGAGATATTTAAAAGGTGACTGAAATTCAGACCAGAGGATAATTTTGCATTAGCAAGGAAATAAGTGAGTGATCTAAAATTAATAATTCTTGCTCCTCTGTGATACATAGCATGGCACAGGGAGTTCTATAAAATGTTCGGGGCGGGGGGCAGAAGGAAGCTACTTTTTTCCCGGTGGTTGCTGAAGGCAAGTTCTAGGTACAAATACCTGCACAAGACCTTAGTTACACTTCATCTGAGAAATACTGCTACCCGAAGATACATTCGAAGATGTGAACAGCCGTGTTCAGCCTGTCAGGTATTTGTAATGCTACTAGCATTCAGTGTGCTATCCGACCATAGGGAGCCCTATTAAGAAGAAGCACTTGGAGTAACGGGTGGGGCTAGCTGTAGGATAGTCCTTTCAAGCTTTTCTTACTAAAGGCAGTATGTAGATTCCCTCCCTCCAGCCTCTCTGAAGGACTGACCTTAGAAGCAGCACTGCTGTCAGCACCGTATGTCATCTAAACAAACAGAAACTACACACCAGGTCAAAAACTTCAAGGCGTTAAAACCGAATAGTTCATTTCCATGGATAGTTCCAGTCCTGAATAGATTCCAATTTTCTGTGATTTTCAAGTGTTTGCTCTGGACAAATGTCCTTCACTGCCCATCCGTGTAACTCCTTAAACAACCAGAGGGATGCTGAAAGCAAAGTGTGCTCTCTCTCTGCTTCAGAAATACATACATTGAGACATTTGCTCTGATTAAAAAATAATTAAAAAAAAAAAATTAATTTTAAAAAAAAATCAGTGCAATGCTGGTTACTACCCAGACCAGGCTTGGGTTTATGGAAACAGTAAATCAGCTCTGCAGCATGCTTTGTTGATATATTCAGCCTTCTCTCTATGGCAAGCTATAAAATTGCTGGATCAAACTGGAGCTGGGCTTAGTTCCAAACTTCCCCACTTTCAGGGGAACGTGGATCCGCATCCCAGCCCTGAGGCTTGGCTCTGCCTCTAAATCAAGCTATTACCATCCCTTAGGAGAAGTCAGACCCATGAATTATCCAGAGTCACAGAAGAGCAGCCAAAGCTCTCTGTTTCTGAACATGTTTGCTCTACCTGCCCTGAACTGCCAGTAAAGAAATTTAGGTGGAGCCTTTTGGTAATCCTCGATTGCTAATCTTAGCATTTGCTTTGGAAAGAAGCCATCAGTCCTTAACCTGCTGTTTTATTTTGCTTTTCTCTGATTAAGTCTCTGTATGGAGGCACCAGGAAGGTACAAGTCCTCTCCAACAGCCTTTGCTAGGAATCTTGTTATACCCTACTGCGTTGTTCAAGGGCAAGGCCGAGATGGAGCAGCAAGGGAAGCAGAGAGGCTTGCACGCGCTCTGGAGCGAACCTCAGCGCTCTCTGCATTACCAGGCGCTTGGATTAATGCGACAGTTATCCTGTCAGCCTGGATGTGCCACCGAGTCAATAGCGAGTGCTGCAGGTGGTTGCCTGGCACTTGCATGTCATGATGGTGCAAAGCTTTGAGGTCAAGTTTTCCAGTGAAATATGAGCAGGAAAACGTGCTTGTAGTGAGAGAGAGTGATAAATAGATGTAAAAATGAGACGGCAATTAAGAAATGAGATATAGGGCGGTTGAGGGTAGTGGGCCCCAGTGATCAATACAGCTGTTTTGTTTAGATTGAGGTCTCTTTCAGACCTGTCTTCTGTGACCCCAAATCTTCATCCTCTTCTACCTTATTACTGTATTATTAATTGTTACAGCAAAGACAAAATGTCTCATTATCGCTGCTACCATCAATAATAGCAGGAGTTTATCCGCAGTGTTTGTTAAATTCTGTGCCAACACATATCTTCCCCTCCCAATGCAATTTGTATGTGATCTAAAATAGTAGTACTGGAGACAGAGAAAAATATGTCATTTTAGTGTATTGCAGTAGTTTCATTGATTTGTCTCAGGTAAAATCCCTTGAAAGAGGTTTAAAGTTTGTATCCCTGAGCTAAGCCAAGCCTTTTGCCTGCTGCAGAAGGTAATTTTTAATGTCTTTGCGCTGTGAGTTTGTTCTGTCGTAGTCTCTCAGCGTGTACCAAGCTTCCCAGAATTGCCAGGCCACCATCCTAAACATTTACCAACATCTTCCTTTTCCTTTTTTTCCCGTCACTCAGTTTGCTTTTGGAAACAGATATTAAACATTGTTAGCAATGCTGAAATTAAAGTTTTTCTCAGTAAAGACCTATTGGCAATTCCCTAAGAGAGATTTTCCGAGTCTGGTTTTGAAGGACCATGCTGTTTCCATATTTTTCCTGTACATGTGAAGTGCTGGGCAACTCACTGAAGTGAGCATCTTATGATCCTGTTCATATGCAAAACACAGGTGTCTGATATTGCTTCCAAAGTGCTTGCATTTGTACCAAAAATAGAAGAATTCCTTACTTGATTTCTGTTTGTCCTCCTGCTTTTCGGGCAATTTGAATCAGCTCTTTCCCATATCGCTCTTCTGCTTGTGCTCTGTTAAAAGAAAACCTTTTTCAATTTCTCCTAGTGGTACCAGCATCATGTTTACAAAACTCTTCTTGTAATTGCATCTGAGGTACAAAACATGAGAAATAGAGTTTCTTTAATTTCTCTGTCTCCTCAATTCTAGTGCTATTAGTTACCTCTAAAATATTTTGGGTGAGCTATTTCTAGAAGAAATGAGGGAAAGCAAATGTTCATCCCCACGGCTTTGATTAGACTATGGAGTGCTATGCAAATTCTGTCCCCAGGAAGTTGGATTCAATTAGAAGATGATGTGTAGAGAAGAGAAACGTAATGAAGATGCTCAGGAACCTCTTTTGCAAAAGAAAGCTAAAAGGTGATGGCTGAGTTGATGGCCAAAATGAAGGCTGGGAGCGAAGGAAGAGTAGGAGCCAAAGGATCCCTTTAAAGAGAGGTTGTGAAAAAATGGGAGCTGGGAGTAGCACGAAAATTTCTAAGCATTATGAACATGAGATGCCTTCTTGAGCAGCTGCAGTCGAGGCAGAGGGGGAAGTAGCAGTTACAAGGTGAGGCTGTGACAATTTCAAGGGGCGTACAATATGATGCAATGCTTCACCTAACAGGAACTGTAACTAGTGACTCAGGGAAATTGTTTTGTTTCCATGGTTAATAAAGAAATGCAGTGATGTCTTTGCTGCTTTCCCCTCCACCAGATCTGGAAGAAGTTTCTTCTCTCTGTTTGAAAATGGATTTTGTATGAAATAATTTACTTCCTTTCTCCTGGCTGCACAGCTGGGGCAGAATTGAGTTTTCAGTCTTTTTGTAGCTGCTAAATACTATTGAATGGTCAACAATAGAAAATGACAGCTTGGTGTTAGGATTTTTTATTTTTTAAGTTTTGTTTAGGGTACGTTCAGTTCTCAGGATGGTTTTCAAAGCATTCCAAACACTTTTGAACCTGAGACTAGGCACCTTGGAGAAACGTGTTCTTTGTTCAAAAAAGGAATTTTGATGCGGACGCGAGTCCATACAGTCCTACTGATCTGTTCTTATGTACGTCTTCCTACTCAGCCGCTCTGAGCTTTATAATTGCTATTTGCTGAGTTCAAGCAGTTTGCTCAGGGCTGGAATTTCAGTACTGCCTCAGGGCAGCCGCTTGGTTGCGTCTCTGAGAATATCTGACTACCCATTTGTCTGCCCCTCCAAGTATGATGGCGGTGAGCACCTTGCATTGTAACTGGCTGGACTGGTGGTTCTGGTGAAGTCCCACACGCAGGTTTGCAACTTCCTTTGTACACAGTATATTGAAGGAAAAGAGCATGGCCAGTTCTTAAGCCAGTCCCAGCTCCTGCAAAACTCTTGTGTCTAATCTTCCTAAAACTTCACGCATGGGACCGGACTAGCCCAGGGTCAGAGGGGTTTGACAGGAAGCTGACACCATCTTTTCACATCTTGGTGCTGCGTTTCCCACTTACGGGTACTCTTGCACACAGTTTCTGGGTTTCCTTGCAGCTGCCAGCAGCTGGAACATATTTTTTTTTGATATTTTGTGTTTTATGTTGGACTTCATGATCTCAGAGGTCTTTTCCAACCTAGTTGGTTCTGTGATTCTGTGAAATCTAGGGCTTTGTTGTGGAATATGACCTCTTTCTCACCCCCGAAACTCTTCAGCCCTCCTCTGGATCAGGCAGGGGTATTTGTGAGCAAAAGCAGTTGATCTGTGTGGAAAGCTGATAAAGTCTCAGTGTAGCCAGGGCAGCTGGTGTCAGTACTCAGGACAGCTGTTGCAGGGGTCCTTCTTGAAATTCTGGCATCAAAACTATGGCACAGACAGCCTCTAGGAACAGATTCATCCCATGCTTTGTCCTCCTGCTAGGTCATTCCCATGAATGACTTGAGGACCAACCTCCAGAGATAAACTACAAATAATACCTTCTTTCTACAATCCGGTGCCCGCTCTCTTGTCCTCTTCCTCCTCCCCCAGCACACATATATACATGCAAACTCGTGTATGCAAGCTCACTGGACTGTTTTGGGGTTGTGCAAAAGCTCATGGAAACACTTGCTCTTGCAGCTTTCAGGTGTACAAAATGACTCAAAAAAAAAAAAAAAAAAAGTGTTTTTTTTGTCCTTTGTGGAAAGCCCTTTCTGCCTCCACCACAAAGCAGGAAGAACCTTGTCCCGCAACTTGCAGAAAACCCTCTGGTATGTTTTGAAAAGAAACACAGGCAGGTATAGCGTCAGATGCATGCTGCAGTGCAGAGTCTGCCTGAAGCCTGCAATGCAATTGTGCTCTCTGTAAGTTATGAGTCACAAAGGAGCTATTTTAAACAGGTAAAGCTAAGCTACCATCAGACTGTTGTTACTTCAGAACTCTGTGACATGTGGCAATAAAATGTGTTTCCATTGGTGATCAAGAAAAACAATTCAAATAGCTTTGGATTTTGATGGGAAACTGCACTCTGAAATAATCAACTTTCACGGGGATGTGAGCTGTCAAACTGAAAGTTCCAGTGCTTGAAAAGTAGCCTTTAGAAAAGCAACCCACAACCAGAAAACAAGATGGGAGCAGTGTGGGAGGAAAAAGGAGGCTGTGACTGAGGAAGGCAGAGCGATATTCATAAGGAGACAGTTCTGAGATGAACTGCTCTAGGATCACTGGCTGAATGTATGTCATAGTGTGTGGGCTTTCTTACAGGTCATGCATGAGTATGTGCCTCATGCTGCATGTTGCAACTGTTGAAACTCAGCCGCTTTAAAACAGAACCAAATCTCGGGTCTTTTTTGTAAGTCAGAAGTACAAAAATGAATGGCAAAGTAGTCGGAGCACCTGTGTAATATGTATTTTCTCACCCACGGAAGCGTTAGCTGTCCATAGCTGTTGCTGAGGGGCCCCCAAGAAGCATGTGAGGAATGGAGATAAACTACAATGTTGTTATTCAAAGTCTGGTAAGGTGGGCGAATGATGTGGGCGGTTCTGAATGTCTGGGAAGAGCTTTTGATAGCATCTTACACAGCTTTATCTGTATTTGAAAAATGACCCCTTCTCGGTAGTTACAGGAAACTGAAACACTGCATGTGGCCACAGCATGTTTAAAGAGAAAGAAAGATTTGCAAGTGTTTTGTTCCCTGTTGAAAGGGGAAACTTGGTAATGCTTCTTGCTGTGGATGCGTGTGCTACCATATGATTATGGACCAATAACCGCCCGAGCCTTAATGGAGCTCTGGATTTCTGATGCTTTCACTCCTCTCTTCTCTCCTTAAATCTTTGAGGTTTCTGTTGATTATCTACCTTCACAAATCATGTCAAAAAGCTAGAAAATACCCCATGGGAGAAAAGCTGTGCTAATATACTAAGACCAGATGACTTGATAATCACTGTCATTGCTCACTTCCATCATTCACCTTCTGTCTCCTCCTTCATAAGATATAACTAGCATAACATTCTCATTTATTTCATTTCTTTTTCAGAAATTACTTTATACTTGGATCTAGCTAAACAGCCCTGAGGAGCACAGGGACCAAAATGGGTCACCATCTCATTGGTTCATTTGACTACATGATCCCTGACTCAGCAGCTGTGACCACATCAGAATTCAACTCAGTCAGGCTTTTCTGTGTAAACTAGGATCATTGCTAAATTCAGAAACGGCCTACTATTCCTTTTCAGATGCAAAACAGGAGACAAAATGGAGGCTGTTCACGTTTTTTTTCACTCTGATTTTCTTACCTCTGCTTGAGTAAATCCTCCACATCTTTGCACATCTTCCTCCCATCCAACAGTCGCTGTATAAGCACCTCATAGCCCGTGTGAAAGGTGAACTCCTTGCACTGAAGATAGAAAGATAAACAGTTGAGATAGTTTGTGCACATAGTTTGCAGGTCTACTGGACACTTAACAGTCAGTCATCTGAACAAATTAACTTCCTGGAAAATCCAAATGTACCTTTAGGTTTGCCTAGAAAAATGGCAGCTGGGACAGGGCTAAGGATGCAGAAGGTATGGGCAAGGTTCCTCCAAAGAGAAAATCTGTGAAACCTTTCTTTAAATCAGGCTTGTTTTTTAATAGTGAAAAAGTGAAGTGGGTCCCAAATTTTGCTGTGCCTAAAACAGTGCAAGCTGTCTTTTTGAGGAAGTCATGTTTAGTATTGAGTGTGGGTGGGATTTTTGCACAGCAGAGAGGTACAGTGGCTCCTCTTCCCATATGTTTTCTGAAATGAGTGGTCAGAGTCAACTCACTGCTACAGGACTCTCGGTAAGACAGTGACATGCTGTGGATTTGCGAGTGGAAAGCTGAAGGAATCTTATGGATGCTCGTATGGATGTCAATACATGGGGTAGTGGTTGGGCCACCTGGTCAGTGGTGAGATGTTTCGATGGGACAATTCATAGCACTGGAGGCAGTTTGCTGTTAGCTCAGTTCTGATGTGCTGTTATGCTTCCCTTTGGGACTGCTGTACCTGTAACAGCTCTTTTCATTGTTGAAATTGGTCTGTCTCTGGTGTAAATTCAACATGACACAATTTTTTTTAATTATCATTTTTAAAGTAGAATATAAGCATGCAGAGAGATTGGTAATGTGGACATTGGATCTGCAGGAAACTGAAAGTCTATGTTTCCAAGACTCTGGCCAATGATGGCTGCTTCCCTTGCTTTCTCATTCACTACATAATTTCCTGTGCAACACGTAGGATTGACTTGGGCCTTTGGGTATTTTTGCAGCACGGCACTGCAGCTTGTCCTGCTCTATGACCCCACATGGAGCCAGCCAAGGTGATCTGTGTTTTCCATGCAGCTACAGCTGACAGGCCAGGTCATGGAGCTGGGTGGAGTCTGCTGCCCCAAAGCCCAGGCCCTTATCTCCTGTCTGTCACCGGGGCTCTGTGATACTCAGGGCTGTGTTCCTCTGCTGTGGTCTAGGACTATGGTTCCCTCCCCATTGCACAAGTCCCTGTGCCAGGCTTATCCCTGTCCAGGTGATCCATCAGAGCACACTCCCATGTATCTCAGACAAAAATGCATGAGTAATCTGAGTATTGAGGAGATAAACAATTAGTTGGTGCTTAGACTATTAGCTTTGCTCTTCTTTCATTTTTTTTTACCAACTTCCAGATTTGCACTGCCTCAATGGTAAATCAGAGTCACAAAGAAGCCGGTGCTGCTGAGCTGAGGAAATGCTAGGAGCCCAGATCGGGAAGGGAATAAAGCTGCAACATGCTCTGACTGTGGCACTGGGAGAAGATTTCTGTTTTCCTCCTGGTCTTCCCACTGCCTTGCAATGGGATCGGGACAAGCCATTTTTACTTTGAGAGCCTTGGTTAATCAGTACACAGTGATAAAGTTATTGAAAACGTAGTGCTGAATGTTACCTGAGCATTATGTTATAGCATTATGGTAAAAGCACAGACTCTGTAGCCATAAAGAGAATGGATATGGTCCTTCCCTCTAGCAATTTATGTACAATACAAGTGTTTATAAACAAACTTAATACGGTTTATGCAATCTATCCGCTGCCCTCAAAGCAGTTATAATTTCATAAATGCATTTGCTTATTGCTTTCTACCATGACTGTGGAGAAGACAGGTGTTAAAGTTCAGGTCTCAGGAAGGATCCTCTGGCAAGCAACTGTTGGACACCTGGGTTTTCAGCTTGCTTTCTTACTACTTTGGGTGGAGAGGAGTAGGGTGAGCTCTGGGAGTGAATGGCGGTGGCCAATTGCAGGTGGGTGGCAGGTGTGCCTGCCTCTGTGCTGCTCACCCCTGCCCCAGGGCTTCTGAGGAGCTTTGTATATCTGAGCATGCATCCTCAAGAGCTAGGAAAGGTTTCTGCAGACAATCTTTGGAAATCCTACAGGTCGTAGCAACGTTTCCAGTGCTACAGTTTCTTGATGCCTAAGTAAAGTAAGTAAGATGGCTAAGTAAAGTAAGAAGGAAGTAATTCCTTCTTCCTTAATGGACACTCTTGTTGTGTGCAGTGAGGAGAAAGGAAAGACAGTAGGATAATGGTTCACATGAGACATAGACAAATGCCTCTACTAGCAAAGTGTCTGCTCTATAGAGGCAGGCTAAATAATAATGTAGATAAAAGGTGATGGAGAGAATGCAATGGATCCACTCTTAGCACTGTTGCAACCACAGGAAGCTGATAGGATTACCTATGCTCGTCTGATGCATGTAATCGCCCCTTAAGCAACAGGATCTCAAAAACAAAACATCAGTTTTCCTGATGTTTCTAAGGGCACATTAGAACACAGATCCTGAGGAGGGATCCTGTTGTGAAATAAAAAGTGAGTTTTTGCCATTCATGGAGGAGAGCAGAAAGGTTCTTGATAATACCCAGGGAATAGACTGTCACTTCCCCACTCCAATTTTTTTTTTTTTTTTTTTTGAGAACATCCCAAGGGCAGAAGGCATTGCTGCTGTAAAACCTCTCATTAATCGCTCTCTCTGCCTGGCAGAAACTCTTCATAGCCCAAAAATTTTGTTTGCATATTTTCAGATGCAATTAGCTACATCCCATAGCTGCGTACACAGCTTCCCTGTCCCAGAAATGCTGCCCAGAACGTGCTCCATTGTTTTGCCTTCCAACCTCATTACTCAAATGAATGAAATGCATTGTAACTATAGGAATATTTTAGCCCTTTTAAACAGATAGCTTTCTATATGCACTAATGCAAAATCAGCAATAGCAGTTGTATGTTCCCAGATCGCCGGCTTTCTACCAGGCAGGATGTGGGAGCAGTGTTCTCATGGTTCACTCTGCATGCCTGTGTTCATGCATGTATGTAAAGCACAAAACAGCCAGTGCCTTACTCAACAGCTCTGCCTCCTGTTTGCTCCCTGCTAACACGAGTAAGATTTGAATGTGTTAGAAATGGAGCCACTGCAGCCACAGTTGAATGAGCTGGCATCTCCTCTGATGGATGCGTCATTTGGCATTTGGCCCTGTGGCTGCCCCTTACAGTGGTATTTGTCTCTAGCTAAATACAGGTCTAAAAAGGACCTATGGTGTCTGGTTGAATCTCTTGCTACTGCAGGCACTCATTTAATCATTCTTCATTTTGAGTGAACCATCTCAAAACTTCCTTTATTGTCCTCACTTTGTGTTCCTGAAGAATGTGGAAGCTGATTTCAGAAACCACAGCAGCTGACATCACTCTAAACCAGGGCTGCCTCAGCCCCCAGGGAGCTGGTTCAGGGAGCTGGCTTGGCTTCCATCTAAACAGTGTGTGCCCCTGACACGCCACAGGCTAGAGCAAGGAGGGAGAGGAAACAGAGACAGTTGATAGACCATGTTTAGACAAGTTTAAGCTGCTATGGACTCTCACCCTACAATGTTGGTTCTTAATTTCCAACCACGATGTAGACGTTTAGGCCTAAGTTCTCTTACACAAACATTTCCCTTTCATTTCACTGGCTTTTTTTCTTCTTTAATACATTGTACAACTGCATTATCTCCCAGTCTTTTCTTGAATCCAAACAAACCTCTTTTGACTTTTCCAACAGTACTGATTTCTCACTCCATTGATTCCTGTGTGTTCTTACAGTACCTGCTCAAGGCTGAATAAATCCCTGTTGAGCAAGGATCGTGCTCTGCCACTCCTGTAAAGTCTAAATGGTGCTTTGTACCATGGCATTGATGTCTTCTAAGAAATACTTGAGATACATCAGAGGATTTGCCTTCTCACACTGTCAAATAATACCAGTGGCACCTAAGTGATCAATGATCTACTGATTTACCTGAAATTTTCTCCTCTCCCGCCATTGTAATTAATGAGGTCCCAGAGTGTATTGGACCTTTTTGTTACTGGTCTCTTACTCTCATTTTGCATTAAAACAATTGCATCTGCTTTCTGTTGCCCCAGGTTCAAAGGTTATCAGATACCTCCAGTACAATATTTCATTCTACTTGCTTGTTTCAACAACAGCTGTTCCTAGCCCATCCCTCATGTCTTATGTCAGTATCTCCAGCGCATCTATTGAATGAAATCAGTCCTGAGACCGGCTCTTGAGAATCCTTCCTCCAGCTCAGTCATTCCCATCTCAGCACAAGCCAACAGCATGTCCCCCGGAACAGGCTCTTCACCCACTTTACACTTCTTGTTCTCCTGCTGTGTCTGTGTAAAGTCCTATTTTGTTTTTCTTCTCTGGTTTCTTTAGGATTTCCTGTGTAGCAATACAACTGACCTCACGTTTTCTTTGTCAAGAAAATCAAGACAGCAAGATTGTATCATGTTAAAAAACTATTTAGCCTTGATAAGCTGTCTTGCCTTTATTGTATTTTCCATTTACCATTTTGTGTTATAACTAGCATTTATGTCAATTGATTTTTGTAGAGGCTGTTAAAGTTGCACTGCTGAGCTAGTGCTTGGGCACCTCTCGGCTGGGTCTTGGTGGTGATCATAAGAACTAATGAATAGTCAAAAAAAAGAAAGTTTTTTTTCTTTAGAAATTAGAAAAAATGTTCTAATTAAATAATAAATATGTTCATTAAATGTGTAAAACATCATTTGTTTGTAACAAATCTGAGTACTTGCTTAGAAGAGAGTGATTTGAGTTGCCACCAGTAATTTGTTTCATTGCTAAGAAAGTGATTCCACTTAGTCAAAGCACGTGTGACCATGAAAGAGGATTTACTCATTGTCACTTTAAAAAGGATTAGACAGACTGTGTTGTCCAACAGACCTGTAATCACTTATAAGAAAGTGTTTGACAAAGGGATATCAGTGTTGCAGGCAGATTTGTATTGCTCTGAGATTTTTCCATTCATGCTTCACATGCACGTTGGTCTCTGCCCTGGAGCCCAGGGTTTTTCTTCTCGTCAGGAGAATCACAGCTAATGGAGACAGAGCATTTCATCTCCTGCTCCTCTTTCCAAAAGTTGCTTCCCACCAGTGGAAAGAGCATTGCTCTTCCCTCCAGAGATGAGAGAAATGTGACTGAAAAACACAAATTTTATACACTAGTTTAACTAGAATAGCCTTTCCAAGGATACTTGAGAGGAGGCGTGGAAGACTGCAATCAGAGGTGTTACCAGTAAGCGCACTGGGATATGCTTTCTTATTTCCATTTCTTTTTTCCCTGTGGCTTAAAAGTGCTGCTCCCTCATGTTAAAACTTTACCAAAAGAAATATGTGCCTTGGGACTGCAGTTTTCTGTCTGGTAGAAGTTTTTCCATAGGCAATCACACAGGTAAACATTAGGAGTTAATTGTGGCAGAGATTATTCATGGCTGGCTCTGAGCTGACTTCTGCAGCAGTTAGGGCTCTGAGGACTTTGGTAGCGAAAGCTGCAAGTGGGAAGCCTGATGGCAGCAGTTCCCTGCCCAGAGGGTAAAAGTTCACTGTGAAGATGGCTGAGGGATAACAGTTTTTTCTTACCTTCTGGTGGCAGAAAGCTGAGTAACCTTGTGCTAAGTCTTAAGTTTTTAATTAGCTGAGAATCAGCCTTCCGGTGCATCTCTTCTCTGAGCCTCATGCTGCCTGGTGCTCAGAGGGTGACTGCAAGGCGTTTCGAAGAGCATGTGTCTGTTTTGAAATCATGAGGGTCCTGTTGCAATAATATCAAGTAGGAAAGACTAAAATGCTTTACTGATAACTAAAACGTGGATTTCTTAAGTAGCTGTTAGAAAGGATTGAATCGAAACAAAACTGTCCAGGCTTGTGTGCAAAGCACTAGCTAAATTGTACAACCTTATTTGTCCACCTGCTATTGTTCAGAAAGTTAGGTGAATTGATTAAGTCATTGCAGTTTTGCTGTAGTAACTGTGGGCTCTTCTGCTGTGGCTGTTTTTGCTGGAGCATTTTGTTGGTGACCTGGCTTGCCCACCCAGAACTTTGTTAACAGGTAATTTACACACCACAATTGATACCTCTACCTGCTCTTGCAGGATAAACTGGCTTGTCTGCAGCTCAGCCTCTCCCCCAGGGAAGGGCTTTGCAGCTGAAGATGTATCTCCTGTTTGGTCAATGATGTTGCAGCTCCACCTCAATTTGCTGTATTGCTCGGGGGAGCTGCAGTTCTGGCTGTCTGTATCTGATGTCCAAGTGTCTGTTCAAATCCCAGCTCTAGGCCAGCTGTGTGGGGTGCTACTGAGGAAGGATGCCTGGCTTCAAGTTGCCCTGGTGTGTTAAGAAGCTCTTAAGTATTGCGTCCAGTTACATGAGATGCTGTCCTAGTTCTGCTCTACATCAGTGAAACAAGAAAGAGCCTTTTTTTGAAACAAAAACCCAGGTTCTCAGCCTGACCGTCTGCTACTTGTCCTGGGAAGGTGTTAGCTGCTGAAAAAAGAGTCATGTTGGAGAGCGCATAAATGGGGAAAGTGATCAGCGTCTGGAAAAGAACAGTGTTGCAGGAGAAGCCTGTAACAAAAGCAGTCTCCTCTGACCAATGCTTGGTGTGATATGAGTCCTTTTTTATAAACTTTCATGTGATAACAAACCAGATAGTGAGTTTAAAGCGTACATCTGTACTGCCTACCGCATTATAGTATAAGAGCTTCTTTTTCCTCTTGGCTGGAACTGGTTAGAATGGACCCAAAAAGTGACTGCTGCACAAAAACCTTAACTTTTGCAGGTGGTTTGTTGGCTGGCAGACTAATGGCACACAGGGAACAGGCTTGGAAAGTCTCAATTCCAGTTTAACAGAAGGACTCTGCTTGTGGTTATTACTTCCATTTTAGCTTTCCTCCTTAATTCTTTAATTAAATAAGCATCTGTACTGCCTACTGCATTATAGCATAAGAGCTCCTTTTTCCTCTTGGCTGGAACTGGTTAGAATGGACTGAAATGGGATGGCTGTTCATGCTTTCCAAGACTGAAGTGACTATCAAATTTATAGAAACTGGAAAAGAAAAAAAAAAAACTTTTTTTTTTTTAAAAATATATTTTTCCACACAAGCAGAAAAGAACAAGGGAGAGAAGGCAGAGCCGAGCTGGCTATATAACTTTTCTTTCATTTCTTGTAAATTCACTCTTTGCACTGTAGAAACATAAGCATTCACTAAGGATGTAGAGGGCTACCTTGGGACATTTCTGTGATCATTTCAGGATCTGACTTCGGCATTTTTAACGTGAAGCTTAGTTTGCAATTACACTACAGTCTTTGTAACCTAAATCTGCAAAGCGATACTTTTCCTAGGGAGCAAACATTATTTATTGCCAGACAGCATGGATGCATATCTTGAATGGGGCCTTCAAAAAATAGAGAGAAAAAAAACCATTGCATTTGTAGTATTCCAATTACTGAGTTGCTAGATTGCAATCTCACGCTTCTCTGTTTATCAAGGTAGGCCAGAGAACTTAGAATGAAAGCAGAGAGTCTCATCAAACTTCAGTTCTGCAGGAGCTAGGGTATTCAGAAATAAATTGAAATTGATATTTCACAAACTTCCGGGCAGCACTGCACAATTGGTGCCATTGAGCAAACTAGTCATTTCCCAGTGATGTTTTGCTCTCTGTGACACCGCGGGTTTCCACAGAGAAGGAAATGGCTGTTTCAGGGTTCTGCTGACACGAGGAATTCTCTCCTCAGCTTCCTGAGCCTTTGCCCTCCTCACCCGCATCCTGGACTGCCCATGGGTTATGTGCAAGGCATTCTCGTAGTCATGGCATGACGTTTGGCTTTTTTCACATTTTAATCACCCCGTTACCTGCATACCCACAAAGTGACTGCTGCACAAAAACCTTAACTTTTGCAGGTGGTTTGTTGGCTGGCAGACTAATGGCACACAGGGAACAGGCTTGGAAAGTCTCAATTCCAGTTTAACAGAAGGACTCTGCTTGTGGTTATTACTTCCATTTTAGCTTTCCTCCTTAATTCTTTAATTAAATAATACTCTGAGAGTGCGCAAATTTTCCTAGGGAAGAAAAACTTTTTTGTTCTTTTTGTAAAGCTTGGAATATTTTATGGTTTTTGCTTTGTTCTGGTTTTCTTTGGATAGTGAGAAATGGGACAGGAGGAAACAAAATCCTTCACTAGTTTTAAATCAGAGCTTGGTGTGGCTATGTGACACAAGCTTGAGGTGGTGGCGTTCCTTTTACATTTTTTCTTCATGAGGTGACTTTAGACGTTGGCTAAATCTACAAAGTAAGGTGGCTGCTTCCTGGGAGCCAACAGAGAAGCCCGATGTGAGCATTTGCACCTTCCTTTCATAACCAGGGGCTGAAGCACAGCACTGTTTTGCCATGGTGCCTTCTGGAGCCAGATAGATACGCACATCAATGTTGAAATCAGATGTTGCTTCAGTCCCTTAATGAATAATATTAGGTACACAAGAGAAACTGGAAGTAAAATAAGGAGAAATAGAATATTAAAGTAGAGGATACTTCTGTTTTATACAAAATGTTCAGAGTTTATTTATGTTTCTATTCCTCTTTAGTTCTTCTGCTTCCAGGTCTCTCTTATAAAGAGAGCTCCTCTTCTCCTGCAAACACGGTGGGGAAGGAGAGGGCAATGTGAAACAATCCTGACTTGCTCAGGCACAGTGACAATTGTTCAGAAGGTCATATGGAGCCACTGGAGCCAGACCTGCTTAGCTGGTACATTACTTAATTAAAAAAAAAGCTGTCTGTCTTTCTGCTCCCTGTCTTAGAAACCTTAGATTTGTTTCCTGTTAGCCCTGAAAATAGCATTAAGGATGACATACTGCTGCACCCATGCTTTTGGCGGCCCTTATAAGATGAGCCAGGTATTTTTTTGGTGGTGTTTCCTGGCACATAGTGGAGTAAAGCTTCAGGAAATCTTCCCAGAGTCTTGCTGTACAAGTTCATTTCTTAGTGAGGATTATTCCAATAGCTCCATATTGTTATTTCCATTTTACAAGAGATCTTTACTATCTAAATAACCATTTTCAACATATCCTGTTACTCAATATGATGCAACATATTCTTATGCTCCGTTAGTACAGTGTATCACAAAGTCCTGGGAAATGATGCAATCTGACAGAAGAAAATCAACTTTAGGCTTTTAGAAATTTTTAAAAGAGGATTTCAGTGAAGTAAATTCTAGCAATCTGTTCAGGTGGGACAACTCTGCCAGTATTGCATTTCCTTCTGGGAGGCATTTCTCTGAGTTTGTTCACAGTTGCATTAATTTCTCTCCTTTTTTATACAGAAATAATAAAAAAGGGATTAATTCTGTTTTTGTAGGAATCGCTGGATCAATGAGGTATTTAGTTGGATGCACCTCCTTTCTGCTCTGTGAGCTGCTAGGATATAGAAAATGGGCAGGATTTATACAAGTGGGTGCACACTATGGGACTGCACTGGCATAGCTACAGCTGCTTTTGAACCCTTTAATCTGTTAAAGCCATCACCTCAGCCCAACTGTCAGGCACAGGGTGTCCATTCACTCGAAAACGCCTTGTCTTTTAATCAGCAAGAATGAAAACCTTGTTCCACTTGCAAAAGGCCTCAGCATTATCTGCCCAGGAGTGTTTTATTTTCTTACAAGCTTCTCTTGTACAAAATGAACTGCTATCACTTCTAGAGCAGGGTGGGATATAGGTTTCCTGCCCTGCAAATCTATACTTAAAAGTCCATGTTTCACATCTTGATGATGAAGAGAACAAACAAACAACAACGAAACAACACATTCACATTTATATAAAGAAGAAACGTGCTCTGGATCAAGCAGGTCTGACTGAAACATCCCGCTGCCTATGCCAGCACGCTATCTACACTGTCTACATAGGGATGAGGAATTTCAGTGTCTCCTTTCTCTAGCTGTTTTACTTGTGGGTGAATTTACTGGAGCAGAGGGGAGACACGCCTGAACTCTAGGCTGTGGGCAACGCAAGCTCCAGCTCCTGCTCCAGACTACGCCTGCCCCTTGCGGAGCGCCCAGCACCCCAAGCTGCTGGTTTTTTCTGAGTTTGGTCCCCCTCTCTGATTAGAAATTTCACCTAAAACCTCCATCTCCAGAGGAAACCTTCACCAGATGCAAACTTTCATCAAAATCCAGCTTTATCTTCCAAAACAGCTCTCCTACTACCAGTAGAACTGTGTTTTCATGCAAAAAAAGCTTTGCCAAAAACACGAATCCTAGCCAACTGCGCGGGCGGGGGCTCTCAATGGCAGGTGCCTCCTTTCTTTCTGGTGCTCCAGGGGCTTTCTCTACCCCTGTGCAGCAGCCCCCAGGGCTCTTCCTCAGTCTTGACTTGTTAATAACCCTTCAGTAATTACAGCACCTATTGCAAATAGGACGAAGCGATGTGACTCAGCCGTCAGCGTTGCTGTCACTATAACCAATGACAGTTTGCATAACCCCAGTTAAGGTTGGTAGGACAGTATGACCTTGGTTGGGTTTGGTTGTTTTTTTTTTGTTTGTTTTTTTTTGCCTCTTTTTGTTACATTGAGTATGATAGAGCATTTAAAACGTGATCTCATTTTGCTAGGACTCCCCGACATGCTCGGTAACGTGAAAAAGCACCTCAGAGTAGAAGAAAGGTGTATTTATCTCACAAACAGCCACAGCAGCTGGAGGAGTGAGGGGGGGACATGACTTTAGGACACTTTACTTCCTATTTTATCTTTTCCCCCAATGGCTTTCATCTACTTTTTCTTTTCCCTTTGTCTCCACCCTTTGTTTTTTATTTTTCTTTCTTTTTAGGAATTAATTAGGACAAAATTAGCACCACAATAGCATCACACTTGGTAAATCTGCTACTTTAGAGAAAAAAAGTTTGGGTTTACTTATTTATTTGCTGTTGTTGCTGAATGGAAAAACAGAAGCTCTAAACTAGCCTGAACAGATCCCCTTGCTGGTCAGTTCTCACCTAATTCTCAAGACTTATAGCAAATAACTGCTGTTTCTCATTTCAAGCAAAAATGGAGTTGCACCGAAAGTGTTTTACCAAGAGCTGTGGAACTTTTCAATTCCTCAGTCTTGTTCAATGATGGTTTTCCACCACTTTGAAGAAATACTAAGTTTATAGTAAGGGAGCAATTCTTTAGGGAACCGATAAGCTCTTGGGATCTAGATGGATATTTTCAGCATCTTTTTTTCTATTTTCTTGTCCTTGACACCCTGAGCAAAGCTGAGTGATCCCAGCACAGGGCTGTGCTCCCCGGCTATCACCTCATCCCAGCCTCAAACCCCCAAATTCTTCCTGAACAACACAGAGAACTTTATACGTTATTGAACTGTGGCTGCTGAGAAATGTTTTGCTATAAAAGCTAGATTAAACAGGAGATGAAACAAGTGTTTTATGTGCCGTCTGCCAGCCAGAATCTACCTTGCTGCAGTATGGCATGAAAACAAAACAAGAAAAAGGTCTTTTTGAGCTCAAAGGAGCTGAAGAATAACAAAAAATTCTCTCTTTGTGAAGCAGCCTGATTTGCCTTCCATACAAGTATGCAATAAACAGAACTGGGTTGAAATTCAGTCTTCCACTGTGCCTGCACAGCAACACAGGGTCAGTGTCCCTGGTCAGAGACTGTAAATTTTGAAGAAAGAGAAGCGGTGCAACTGCTCGATGCATTGCAGGCAGTGCGAGTCCCGAGGGAGGAAGGGGCTGGGTAATGAATCACCTAGTCCTGGGAGAGAGAGAGAGGGGGATGTTGAAACACAATTCACCTCTGTGGGCTACTTTAGCAAACCAGAGGGTACCCACTTTGGTCTTTGCTTGAAGTGCTGTTACAGACCCACAGGATCTGTTTCAAGCCTTAACTAACTGTTTTTAATCAGAAATGACCAAATTCATTTGACCTAAAATGAGCTTTCCACAACCCTGTTCACCTACCTGGTCTGGAAAGTCTTCCAAGGCCTTAGGACCAGCCCTCGGTGTTTAAATCTTCCCCCAGGTACTCATTCTCCTTGTAGGGAAGATGCTTAGCCTGAGGCACCACATCAGGCCGTAACTGACTGAGCATACAACCAAAAGCTGCAAACATAAAACTGTAGTCCTTCCATTTCAGCTCACCACCAAGGAAATGAACCACCCTGAATATGCTGTAATTCGTTCCTCACACACCCTTCTGGGTAGTGTATTAGGAATATGGGAGATGGAAGAAGCTGTTAATGTTTGCCTCGCTATCAATATATGTGCTGGGAGTATTAGTTCATTTGAGCTTCATTTTAATTGTTGCATTCTATTTCCTGAAGCACCAGTATTTGCACAGCCACAACAACCTATCAAGTGTTTTTCTTGTGGCTTCAATGACTGTTCTGAGACTGCAACCCCCTTCACAGGGTGCTCCTCCTTGCCCCAGTGAGCAAAACATCCTGCCCAGATCAGCTATTGTCCATTACAGGGGAATATAGGAAGAGATAACACACAAAAGAGGAATAGAGCAGCATCTTCCATGGAGATGAAGTTGACCTCACAACAAATAGACTTCAGCTGGGCAATCAGTTTGACTTTTCCAAGTTGGTTCCCCTTTTATTCCCCCATTTCCACGCACATCCGCCAGTGAGGACGTGCTCTGGATGTAAGCAGGCTCACTATCGACTTAGTGATCATGACCATACATCTGTCTCTAGTCACACTTTCTGTGGTCCAGACACAGGCAGTGTGTACTGACAACAGAGCTTGACTGTGCTCCAGCGCACGGTGAGATTATTCATTTTAATTTGCCTCATGTCGGTAAAGACAGCTACAAGTGATATAAACAAATCCAAATGAAAGGCGGAGGGGGAACCACTTGCAAAGCTGAGATGCCAGCACAAAAGGTTAGGCGGCCTGTGCCTCCCTGCCAGCACTCAGCTCTGCCTCCAGCGCAGAGGCTGACAGGAGCCCTCACCAGCCCCAGTTCCTCCCTTCCAACAAACCTGCCCGGTCCCAGTTCCTCCTCCAAACCCGCTTCAAAATAGCAGCCCCCCCGGGACATAACACAGCCTCCGTAGGAAAGTAAGGTAGCTCCTGATAATAAGGACTTCCTTTTTTAAGGAAAACAGTGATACTGTACTTCTTCAGTATACTGTCAAGTCAGTCTAGAACATAGTTTTGCTGTGACATATAACGAATCTTTTATAATCATTTCTGTGCTTTTATATCACAGGTGGAGTCTCACAAGAAGTGAAATTGTTTATGAAACTAGTTACATCTTTCTGCGTGTATAACACATACCATTGTGCAAAAAAGCTAAGGGAACAGGTGAGAGGTTCGTCTATGAGGTAGATTTTGCATTTAAACCCAACATAGAATATAGTCTAAAGTCAAAACAAGAAAGATTTAAAAAGCATCGTTGTCGGTATCAGGTTCACCTCAAGTACTTCCATGGCTCCCAGTACTGCAGTGTCTGACCATAACTTTGAGTATTTCATAGGTAAGGAATGTGGTAAAGAGAAGTCTGCAGCAGGACAGGGAGCTAACTCTTGCTATCTCAAGCTCAAGGCCTGCGTCGTATTTGCTGGCTCATATCTCCAGCTCACGGGTGCTTTTAAATCTGAGCTATCAGAATCCACAAGCCCTGAGCTCATTCCACACCTAAGAAATAAGAAACGCTTCACGCTTGACAGCTCTGTTTAAAATCCCAAGCACACTAAGGCTCAGTGACACATTTTCAGAACTGACATGGCCATCTGAGTTTGAATCAAAGCTGCCCGAGGGAATAGGTTTGCTCCCATTCAACTCTGGGTACTTTGAAGCCTGCCCAAGAATCAAATGCCTCTTTTGAACATCTTCCTCATTCCACCTTTTCAGGTGGCTAAGACAAAGCCAGTAAATGATGCCAGTGAGTGCCTACCTACCTCTTGGCCAGAAATAGCTAAGTCTTACAAGGCTGCTGTTGAGCAGCGTGTTGGAGAAAATCAAAATAGAAGGAAAAGGCAATGACAAGAATTTTGGTGGAAAATCAAATGATGAGTACAAGAACATAGAAGGAGATCAAGAAAGAAAGAAAGAGACTCTCAGTATTTGTGACAGAAGGGGAAAGATTTTCTGGGTTAATGTTTTTTGTAACACAAATTGAACGTTGCTCAGATCTCTTCCTATTGACATAACTCTGTTAACGTGAAACTCAGGTGGTACCACAGACGTGCTACCCATTAATGTGGGAATTTATCTACCTGTCTAGTGTGATGTTAGAGAAGACAGGTAACATGTCGCATTTGTGCAGTAGCCCAGCAGAATATCAATGCCTTAGCAATTGTCTTGCACTATCAAAACTGATTCATATTTTCATTTCACTAATATTTTCCAAAAATATTATCTGAGGATAGGAAACTTCTACTAAGAAGTGCATCTTAGTGGAGCTTTTGGGCGACTTCCACTTAAACCATGACAGTGTGTGTGGAAGATATAAAACCAAAAAAGTAACTAAAAACAGTGGTTTTAGCCCAGACCACGATACACTGACAATAAAAAAAAAAAAAAAACCAGGAGAAGTATGAAAGCTTTGGCATAGCCCTTTCACTGCTACATTTAATAGGTGAGAAGAGAGATCAAATCTTATAAGAGCTATGAGGAACAGTTTGCATTTTGCTGAAAGACAGCACACCCTACAAAGTTTGAGGGACTTTGGAGCAGAATGAATGGTGTTCTTTCTGTGCTAGTTGGGGAAGATCTGTTACTTTTTGGGTTTGTGTACTTATTTTACGTTGTGATACCTACCAAAGAAACTTTTGCCTATCCAAAAGTTTACTGATAGTAAGAGCAGGGAGTTGTTGCTTGGGTATCCCTCATCAGGGTGAATTCCAGGGAGAGGGTGCAGCGGTGTCCTTAGGCAAGTCTTAGAGATCAGGGGCCTGTACTGAGTGATCTGCTGTGACGTAAATGCACTTCTTGGTTTTTAATCATCAAGATGGTCTCCGTTCATGGTACAAACGAATAAAGCAGATAATTGCTCACAGAAGCAAACCGAGCAAATACATTTCCATCTCACTAATGGGCATAACAGAACCTTATGAATGCAAAAATAATTGCTGATCTTGTGATTTTGGGGGCAAGCTGTACTCTTTTGCCACGTTGTGCAATATCCTGTAAGATTTCATTTTAAAGGACTTCTTATTGCATAGCTGAAACTACCATAGCACAACTGGGTATAAACCTGCCCTCTTAATCAAGCTTGGTAATACTATGTTTGCAGCCAAACAATATTAAAAACAAAGATGCTTTCCTTCAAAGCAGGTGGTAGCTTCAAAGCCAACCTAGGATTATATTCCTGCTAGCATGACTAAGCACAGGAGAGAAGCTTGGGGAAGAAGAACCACAAAGAACTGGCCTGGCCAGATTGTCAAGTGGCTTTAATTGCCCTACCCTTACTGGAGTCCATGTAGTATGCCTGATTTATTCTAGCTAAAGACCAAGATCCTGGAAAGTAAATGTACAAAATGTATCAGTTCCAAAAGTCAGATTGCACATTGTTGAAGGAAGTCTAGAAATGCAAAAGCTGAAGTTCCCACAGTTGCACTGGGCTGTGGTTGTGTTTTACCCTGTGCATTTGACCATGCAGTTAGTAACTGTATAAAAGAAGAGGCACAGAGAATCTCGTGTAGGTGTGGTCTGGCACAGTTAGGGTTAACATCAAAATTAACATTTGTATTTCCTCATTACATTTTTTTTTTCTTTTTTTGAACTGTTTAAATCTGGTACTAGAGTGTGGGCAGGAGGGGCTTCCTGGAGGTGCCTGGAGGAAAGTGCTGCACTGACACACGTTCCTGGGTCTGCCCATCTATTTTATAGCAAGAGAGAGTTTACCCTGAAGGAAGGGCGGATTGAAAGAAAGCATGGAAAGCAAATACACTGTGAAGGGTCTGTTCTACTTAGCTTGATAGGAAAACGGCAGGAAGAATTCATATGCCTTCATGTCTTTACTTAAGTCAATACTAGATGCTGGAAAAATGTTTGCCTAGGCAGGAGGCAACCATTTAACACCCTGTTTACCCAACTTTGCAGTATTGCTTTTTTTTTTTTGGCCCCCCTTAAAACCTCCACATCAGAAGCAATTGCAAAGGAAGCTCAGATTACACAAGCGAGATAAACCACTAGGGTCTTTTTACCGTGTAACTGCAGAGAAAGAGCTTGAAAACATGGTGCTCAAAGATTCTTCAACTGAAAGCCAAACGCTTTAGCATTCATTCTTTTCAAGCCAGTTGTGGGTGTTCAGGCTTAGTTCTCAAGTGCCACAGCTAGTTTTTTCCACTTGTGCTACTGTACGACTCCTGATGCCTACATGCCTCGTGCATGCCCTTTTGCACATGAAAGCAGGCATGGACTGCGTAGGTGAGCGAGCAACAGCAACGTGCACGTGGCTGGCTGGCTTTGCTTATGCTGCTAAATTCTACAAGCAACCATTAGAGAATTCAGGCTGTAATTAGTAACAGTTCACCAGCTCAGAGGAGCCACTCCTAAAAGCTGAGAAGACTCACCGCAAGCAAGTGCTCTGAGGGCTATGAGATGGACAAACCCACGTCCCTTTCAAAAGTGGTTGCCAGACCTAGCACAGGAACTGGAAAAGTCAGTTGTTTTGTGTGAATTGGATGTAATTCTTTACAATGTTTCCTTCTGCTTACCATCAAACACTTGAACAGTATGTTTTTGCTTAGAGACAAATTTGCTTTTTCTTTTTTTTTTTGTTTTTGTTTTTACTAAACTGAGTTTAAAACACAGAACAGGATTAAATTAGCTCGAAATTGCATTCAGAGCCAAGCCGTATTTTAAAAGACTTTTAAATACAGACTTATTTAATAGAGGAAACATGGGGGAAATGCTCACTTACCC
This sequence comes from Chauna torquata, assembly GCA_013399475.1. Lineage (NCBI taxonomy): Eukaryota > Metazoa > Chordata > Aves > Anseriformes > Anhimidae > Chauna > Chauna torquata. The sequence goes on along the minus strand of VXAL01005080.1, from coordinate 42,620 downwards.
AAAATGCATCTTTAAACTGCAGCTGTGTCATTATTACCGATCTGGGGAGGGCGAAGGAATCCTGCAGCAAGTTGGTTCTCAGAAGAGAGCTGCAGCAGCAACAGCACCGAGCTTTGCAGTTGTTGCTACACCCCAGCCAAAGCAGAAAGTGGAGCACATCCACAGAACTGTCTCTTCTAAAGTCAAGCTGGTGAAAAATAGCATTAGGCAGTTTCAGGCAGCTCGGTGTAATGACCTATAGCTGTGAAGGGACGGAGGGGAAAAAAAGCTCTTGCTCACACACAGAGACATGCATGCACTCAGCACCCTACCCCCAAACCAGTTTCTCTTCTGGTAAACAGTTAATATTGAAATGAGGAAGCAAGGAGATGTCAAATGATGTCAGTCTGCTCCTTGCCATGTGTGCAAGCGAGCGGCTGGCAAAGAAAGAAAAAGAAAGAAAGGAATAATAAGAAAGAAAGAAACGATAAGAAAGAAGTCAGAGATATGATTTCATCAGCTACAGGAGAAGAGAGAGCAACTAAAATGCAAAGGGAACCAGCGCAATACAAAGAGATAAACTATGGAGGAAATTAGTCAAACTGTCGTATAACGCTGTGGTCTTGCAAAGGAAAGAAAGCAAAAGACGAAAGAAATGGGTGTATTTGCCACGTTTCTCTAGTACCTCCTGGAGCTGGCAGAGACCCATGTATTTGTGCATGGGAACTGGAGCGGCAAAACTGCATTTTGCAACTGAAAATGCTTTCCAAGACTGGTTAAACTAAGGATGTTTTAAACATGCAGGTGTCTTAACATGTGTGTAGAGATACCTACATGCGTATATGGAGAAATTTTCTGATTTGCATCCCCTTATGTAAATGTTTCTATGAATAAGCAAGATATGTGAAATTTAGAAGTGAAATCCGAACTCTAGAAACACTTGTGATAAAAGCGAAGAGCTTGTTAGCACAAGAACCTGCAGTGAAGCTTAAGAAGCAGATAAGCGAACCGGCAGTGTGCTCAGCACCACGCCCAGCACAGCACTGAAACGAAGACTTTCAAACAGTTAAATAAGGTAACTGATTTTTTACAATGCAGCTGCAAATAACTGACGATAATGTAATATGTCTACTGCTTCTATGAAACCCTCTTCAAAATACCTATCCTACAAATGTAGTTGTCTCTGTCCATCTCCCTAGGAAGTTTTAAGGATTCTGTATTTTTAATTACTCACTGACATTTTTTATATGGTAGGAATAAAGAAAAGGAAAGAACTCGTTATGCCAAAATGTGTCCTTCTGCACCAAGAACATGTCTGGACCAATAGCTATAACTAATTAGCGTTGATACTGATGCCTGGGTCTTTCTCAATGTCCCTGCAGCACAAGCCACACAGGCAGATTTTTTATCAGGGAGGAAGTCTCTCAGCTTCAATGAGCTCCAGTGGGGCACAGACATCTGCAGCAGCTGGGGGCTGGAGTTACAGTAGTCACTTAACTAGCAGTTTGTCAGGGCTGGTTTCTAAAAAATAGAGAACTGGCATGTCTCCTTCGTGACGGTCTGAAGAAGATCAGCAGTGCAAGGCACAGGGAACGTGCAGAAAAGGAAAATGAAGTGCAAGCAGAAGGGGGCAAAAGAAAGAGTTTGCAGGGCCAGAGGTGTGCAACTGCTTTGAGTGTCATGAGCGGCAGGAAAAAAACATCATCCCGCAAGGGAGGGAGAAGGAGAAATGCAAGGATTCCCTGCAGAGGGTGCTGAGGAGGAATGAGCAGAGCTTTCGTTCACAAGTGAAAATTCCCTGAAAAAGTGCATTTTGAGGACACGGGCACTAGTCATAATCCTTGATCTTCTAGAAAAAAAAAACTTTTAAAGAACTTTTTATCTCAGTCTTTCTAAAATGCAGTCTTACTATTTCCAAATTACAGCTTTGTTTTGAAATTGATAGCTTTGCTGCTGTTGGAGTTCATAAAATATGCATCAAGAGAATGCAAAAATGCATTTTGGCAGTCCAAAATGATTTGCTGCTTTCTCATTATTTTGAGTTCAACCCCAAACCAAAAAGCCAGTTACGTGGTTGGAGCTCTTGCTGAGCTCTGTGCCAGGCCTGTCCCACTCAGCCTCAATGGTGAAGCTCGGTAACCTCCCTTCGGAGCACAGCGGCCGGGGTTCACCCCTCTCTCTTTGCTGCAAGCACAGGCAGGTAGCTGTGCTCTGTGGAGGAGTTTCTCTCTTACTGTTGGCTACAGACGAGACTTGAGCAACCGTCCTCACAGCTCGGGTATTTTCGTGAGCTGTCTGAAATGAGCAGGTGTGAGTTGTAGCCCTTGGCTCTGAGCTGCTGGGCAGATGCTTGGTCTAAAGCTGTCACCAGCGGGGCTGCCCGCTTGTCCCAGTGCAGCTGGGTTGTGTTCAGGGGCTGCTGTGCCTCGTAGGGGTAGTCAGGCTTTGCAAGGCTCTGAAGGAGGGAGAAAATTATCTCACTCTTGCAGCTGAAGAAACTGAAACCCCTAGCAAATGGTGGTGGCAAAAATGTCAGTGTTAGAGGTGGAAGCTTGGGACGGGATTAGAGATGCTGACGAGGGAGACTTCTCCAGGTGGTCGTGCTTTGCAGCTGCAGGGTGTGAGTGACGTGTTGTTCGCCAGCTGTGCCAGCATTGGCACAGAGTCTGCAACCCCAAATGCTCAGTTCGTTTCCTCCGCACCCAGCAGCACCTCCTCAGCTGGCCAACATACAAAGCATATCCCTGCAGCTGGTACGTGGCGCCCTGCAGCTGACAAACAGCAGTCTGCAGAGTCCTGGGTATCCCGCCACGTTAGCCATGACCGGCTTCAAGAAAGCTGGATCAGAATTATTTTCCTTTTCTCCCCTAAGCCAAAACACCAATGAATACCTAAATGCCTTGCAGTGGGTATCTACTAAATTTACACTGAGCTGGACTGCTACAAACGTTGGTTCATAGGATGCAACTAAGAGCAGGTTCCGGATTTCCAAAGTAAAAATGCCGTCAGTGAGCTTGAGAGCTGTGCCAGTGCCTGTCTGGGTAGGAAGCTTTTCAAATGGTTTGAGCACATATTCTCTGGGTCTGGCCCTCCAGAAGCCTCAGTTTAACCTTGTGGAAGTGCACGCAGGGGCAGCAGGGCCTGGATTCACGGATGCATTTGGGAGCCCACATCCTGTGGGAGTCAGTGAGCTTCTCTGTGCCATCGTGAATGACGGTCTAAATCTCTCCTATTCACCTTTTTCTGTAGAGAGTGATGGGAAGTAGTAATGGAGAAACAAAAAGCTACGTAAGCTTCAGAAAACAAAGATTCTCTTAAAAAAAATGAAAAAGATCACTAGAATGGATCTTTCAGTGGAACGATTACACATCTACAGGAAGACAAAGAAGAGCCTGTCTCACTGAAAAGCCTTTAATCACACACCATCTAACCAGAGCACATATTCTAGCACAACGTGGGTATACATGTCTTACCAGGGAGTTGCAAGAGTTTTGCCTCTGAAAAGTGCTTTAACTCCCTGCTCTTTGTTCCTTTTCGTTAACACCAGTCTGCTTTATCGCTCCTACCCTTGTTTTCTGTGACAATGGCACGTGGAGGACTTAAAAGGAGACCTGTTGTGTCTAGTTGTCTCATCCTTTCATTGGTAACAGATTTTGGCTGAGAATTGTTTTAATGAGGGGATCCCTAACATTTAGGAAAGCAGAGTGATTCGAGCATCCTTTTTAGGCACAGGGTGATTAAAGTGCACCATGCACTCGAGGAAAAAAGCCACCAGGTTGGAATTTCACAGCTGATGCTACTTTTTTGTAGTGCTGAATGTCTTTCCAAATGGTAGGTGGCACACATAACCAGCCTCACCCTCACAGGCTGCTGGGGGGTCACAAATGAATTGCAGCCAGGATGAAAGAAGCATTCATCATCTTCTGTACCCACGGCATCTGCTGAAGATGCTTGACGTTAAGTGCCCTGCTTTGTCTAGCACTGAAACTCTTCTGTATGGAAATTACCTGTACAAAATGCGGGCTGGGGAAAAAATGATAGTGATACATATGAGACCTGAGAGAAAAGACAGCTGTCTCTAGGGGCAAGGCTACTGCATCTCGACCTTCCTGCTGCCACAGGCAGGATGGGAAGGTAGGGGATGCTCCATTTTGGGCAGGTGGGCTCTGCGTCGGGGCTGAGGGCCACACATGTGGGTTTGGGGGTTTCCTTCCCACAGACACCACACCGCCGGGGAGGCTAGCCCTGAGGTGTTGCAGGAGGGGTTGTGTTGACACCTCCTCAACATCACTCACTTTGATCCTAAAACTTTGATCCTATCGGTTTTGTTGTTGTTGTTGTTTTCATTTGCCTCCGTACTTTAACTAGTGGGCACTTGGCTTTGACTTGTCCCCAGTTGTGGCTTTCTTCAGCATGGATCTACCCATGTTCTCCCAGATACATGTGGAGCTTCTGGAGGAGAATATTGCCCTTGAGCTGTTTCTCACTCTCTCTTAAGGAAATAGGACTCCTCTATGTTTTATAAGTAAAAACACTACACCAAGAAAATTCTGGTTATGTCTGAGCAATTCTTGCTCAGCATCTGTAAGACAAATCAGTTAGCACATGTTTCTACTGGAAGATCATTAACCTGAGGATAGCCATATCCAGAACTCCCTCAAGTGAATTGCCAATTAGAAGAATCAAGTGTTGTATACTGTTTAGATTTATTTATCCAGCTTTTTCTTCAAATGTCTTCTTTCATCTTGTCTGATAATCTTTCTTTAAGTTTAAATTATATTATTATAATAAAGTGAGTAGAAAAGGCTGTAAGGGGGAGAAGTTGTTCTTTATTTGTTAAAGGCTCAGGGATAATATATTCTACCTAATCTGTTGAATTAGTCCTTGAAAGTGTTTGGCAACAGAATGTACCATTTTAATCAATTCTGTAGTCAAAAGTGATGAGGAGTCTGGTTGTTTTGTTTTGTTTTGTTTTTTTGAAAAGTTCAGATTAGAAAGCCTCAAATTTTGGCATGCATCCAAATGAAAGTTTCATTTGTCTTTTAATAAGTATATACTGCTTTGAGCAAAGTTTTTTATTAGGGATTTAGGGGGCAGGTTTGGACCTGACAGTAGTTGAAATACGAAAATAACATCTGCAAGCTGGGTTATACTCAGTCAAGGCTTCAAGCAAGATTTTCTTCATAGTTATGTTTCTGATTTCAGGTAGTCTGATAGCACAGACAGTAAACCTTTCATTGCACACAGAAAAAAGGAAGAGGGAGTCTATGAAAATTGTTAAGGTGGTGTATAAAGAGGTGCTGAATATGCATGTAATTCAGGTATTAAGCTAATTGTGTTTTTCAGAACTCCACAGGTATAATGCTGTCCCTCTGAATCATTGTTTGTGAATAAAAATGGAAAACAGAGGGCACCCCCTATAGTCCTTCTAAGCCTCTATAAAATTACATCTAAGAGCTATGGCTTCACACTGATTGCTGTATTAGTTATGTTCAAAATTAAAACAGTCCAACCTCTGGCATCTTAGTCCTAAAATCTAGAGACACTGACGACAACAAAACCGCTTCTATAGGAAAACCACAGCTACAGCGCACAAGCGTGCTAGCTGCGTAGCTGCGGCTTCCACTGCTATTTCTATACAAACAGCTATCTGAATTGCAACGCAGGAAATGTTAGGGGCTTTAAAATTATCCGAAACTGCGCCAACTGAAAAAATATTAAGTCACCTTTCCTTCTGTGGGGAGCCGCTCTCCGCTGCCGTGGTAACCGAAAGGGCAGCCCCCAGGCACCTGACTTGCTTCGTCAACCCCCCATGAACTCACCCGCGGCTGCTGGCTGGCAGCTGGCGGACTCCACCTGCTCCAGGGCCCGCGACGTCGGCGCTGCCTCCCCTTCTTTCCTGGAGCAGCAACTGTTTGAACTTCCTTCCAAAAGCACCCTTTCAGTGCGAGGCAGTCCTGCTGGCATTTTGCGTCAGTAAAACTGACACCCAACATAAAGATTAACTGCATGTGCTACCTTCTTAACTAATATCTGCTATTTCATAGCAGTTTCCGATGAAGGCCTTCACCGAAAGGTGGACCCAGGCCCTGATGTTTTACCCAAGAGAAAGATAACAGTCTTCTCTGTAATTAAAAGCACATGAATGGATTTCCTCTAAAATTAACAACATGCTATTCCGTACATCCTAAAATTACTGTTTATGTCACAGATACGTGGGGTCCTTCTGTGTGTGTTACTTGCCTAAACATGGTGAGCTACCATCCCTAGCCCTGAAAGAGTTTCAAAGAGGAAACAAAGGAGAAGAGAAACAGTGGGAAAGTGCTATGTCCCAGGAGGTATCCGGTTGTTCTTTGGAGAGAAGTATAACCAGTTTGTGGAGGAGAAAATGAAAAGATTTGGGTTTCTATCTCCCCTTTTAGGCATAACAAGAGGTAGCTGCAAAAAGATGCTTTTTATTTCTCTTTTTTTTTTTCTTGTTTTACAAACATGCTTGCTTTCTCAATCCCGTTAACTGAAAGGAAATCACTATTCTTTTGCTAGCCAAGTAGGCAATGCTCACAGTGCTGAGGAGCATTTCCCAGAAAGGACTCTCGGAATACTGCAGTTCTGTAAAGAAAGCAGGTCAATTCCATCTCCTGCAGGTCAATCCTTGTACAAAATATGACTTCTTTAGTAATACAGTGCATTGTTTAGCATTGTGGGAGGCAACAATTTAGATTCCTTTGGCATATTTAGCAAATATTCTAAATACTTGCTCATTTGGAAACATCCCCGATAGTTTCGATACAGTTTTTTGCTGAGTAGAATTGCAGAACTGTAACAAGTCAGCAATGAACGTCTGAGAGATCTCTTCAATTAAAAAACTAAAAAGCAAAACCTTTCTAGCTAAATTATTTGCATTTATTATTGTAAACTTTGCCTGAAATACTAAAGTGTAGTTGTTTTAATTTCCAAACAAAACATAACTTACACAGTTCCGACAAGTTAGTTGCTTAGTCTCAATAAGCACTGTAATCCTCCACCTCTTTGCCACATAGAGCAAAGAAAGAGGAACAAGGGACTGGTAAAAGCATTCATAGCGTTTGTGATGTTTGCAATCCTGAAATGCCAGAAATACTGATCAACTGAATCACACTTCAGTTGTATAAGTGATTATGTCTTATACGTAATATTACTCATTCTTGTTTTTCTACTGTTGTTACTATTAAAATGATTATTACTGGCTTTCTCAAAACAATTGTGCTTTAAATTATTTTTAGTGAATTCCTTGTGGATTGTTTTTCAAGATCTTCATTTTTGTTATGACAGATCAGATAGGCTGGTGAAATAACATTCTTCATGAGCAAGTGTTTCCTTATGCCTCCACACTAGCAGCATTCAGAGATGTTGCAGTACACATCCCTGTGAGTAGCATTTATGCAGCGTAAAGGATTCTGCTTTATGGACCAATTTTTTTTTATTTTTTTTGCGTGTGTTGGTATTACCATTTAGCGTGACATTTACTCTTGTGAGAAGGGCACAAAGCACTTTGCATGGGACACTACCCTCTGCACAGAGAAGAAATATTTACGTGTTAAAACAAAAATAACTTCTACCTCAAAACCGGCTTTAAGAGGTTTTTCTTGTTACTTCTGGCAAGTTCTGTTTTTTTGTTGTTGGTGGTTTTTTGTTTTTGTTTTTGTTTTTAAGACAGAGGAGGGAAGGATATCTTGTAGTTGGAAATGCTGCATACTCAAAATACTTTACAATACACTGAAAAATAAACAGACCTTGCCGAATGGTTCAGATAGGATCGCTTTGATTATGATTGTCTGTGCCTCCTGGTCTGCACAAGGCCGTCAGCCTCCAGCTCACAGCAGGGCTAACATCAAAGCTGGGTCAGGCTGCCCAGGAACTTTCTGAGTGCTGACCGTCTCCAGGGGAGTGTCCCTCCACAGCCTCTCCTGGCCCATTTCACTGCTTAGCCACCGTTACTGTGAATTTGTTTTTCACCTGGAGAAAAGGAGGCTCAGGGGAGACCTTATTGCTCTGTACAACTACCTTAAAGGAGGCTGTAGCGAGGTTGGGATCGGTCTCTTCTCCCCAGCACCAAGCAATAAGACGAGGAAATGGCCTCAAGTTACACCAGGGGAGGTTTAGGTTGGATATTAGGAAAAATTTCTTCACTGAAAGGGTTGTGAAGCATTGGAACAGGCTGCCCAGGGAAGTGGTTGAGTCACCATCCCTGGAGGTCTTCAAAAGACGTGTAGATGTGGTGCCTGGGGACATGGTTTAGTGGCAGACTTGGCAGTGCCAGGCTAACGGTTGGACTGGATGATCTTGGAGGTCTTTTCCAACCTAAATGATTCTGTGATTCTATGATCTAGTCAGAATTTCCCTTGCTGGAACTTGTGACTGTTGCCTCTTGTCATTTCATTGTGCATCTCTGAGAAGTCTGGCTTGCTTGTACTAGCAATGTAATTTCGCTTGTTCTGTCACCCGCTGCTTTCCTTGAGATGAGCTGTAAGTTTGGTAGGGTGTGGTTTTGTGGTTTTTAGATGTATGAGCTGCTTTGTGTTCTGGAAAACTTTGTAAATCTGAGCTCTGTAATATTGATACTTCACCTACTTGCTGTCATATTATTCTCCCTTTGCACTCTTCGCCTGACATTTTACATGCAGTGTTTGCTTAGAAATCTGATTTTGCTGGATCCTTGATTTTATAAAAGGAAGGATATTGGAACAAGCAGAGGAATTTTGTTCTCTTCATTGAGTTTATTTAGTATTTATTCCTCTGAAGGTCTCTGTCACTTAGACACTGTCCAAAGAGTTGTCCTGATGCATATTCCCACAGAGCTGGAGACTGCTTCTGAGTTACGGGTAACTAATGCTGAGGATGTCAGTGATCTGTCTCTGGAGAATGAGGTCACCTTGCCAACAGGAAGGCTCAGTGTCTAAGAAATCTGAGTGCTTTTTACATGGAGACGAAGTGCTTCTATCAGCTTCAATATTTGGATTGGGAATATTCAGCACATACTGCTTACAAAGGGAGGTCAGATGGAACAGGCCAGAGACCTCCAGTAGCATGTCTCTTCCCCTCCAGCTGCAATGTATTGACAAACAAAAAGTGACACTTAGCCTTCGCCATCTCTCCTTGTATTCTTCATGTAAGTCAAAGCTAAAATTTCAATTCAGAGCTTGATGTCTTTGTTTTTTTGCCCCCCCCCCCCCCCTTTTTTTTTGGTCCGGCTGTTTAGCGCTGTCCTGCCTGACCACCGCCTGAACTGTACTCATAAAAATTCTGCAGGTAGAAGTCATGCCGTTTGACTGGATACAGTCTGAGCCTTCCAGAGGGGATACTGGAGTGAAATGCGGCATTAGCTGAATCTGCTCTTGGCTTCTGAATATCCCTACAACTTGTTTTTGTTTGGTGAGGTTTGTGATTGGAAAGAAAATGAGAAAAGAATCAAGGTTACAATAGGAGTGGGACAGGCAGAAACACAGAGATACTGCTTAAGTATTACATCCCTAAGAAACCAGGCACAAATGGTCCCGTTTTTTCTGTCTTCTTGACTGTGTGTTGCTAGAGGAGGCATAGAGATGTGTAGGGAAGAACAGGATAATTTAGTATGCCTTTTAGAGGTCTGTTTGATCTGTAGGATGCCACGTCTGCAGGCTTTTCCAAAACAAAGCATTAGTTGTATGTGCCAGAACAGTAGCGTAAGAGACGGCCACTCGTCTCAAAACATTTTCCATGTTTAAGCATGTGTGGTCATATCTAAAGCCTGGATGCTGTGCAAAACCTTTTGTAAAATCTGGCAGATGGGAAGGAGCTACTACACCACTGCTCCTAGCCTTCACCATACAAAGAAAGTCTGAACGTTCTACAAGGAACAGGTCCAACAGGAAACAGATACTTGGCATAGCTTTGTGTATGACTCCAGCAGCCTCTGGTACCCAGATTCAGTACCAGTAGTTCCTTCTATAAATATATAGAATAAATTACGCCACACTGGAGTGCTGAAAATCTCTGCTCTGATCCATTAAAGCTAAAGTTTCTATTTAATTTCTATCTCCAGTAAAATAGTTCTAAGTTCTTTACTTCATTGCACTTTCTCAGCACGGTTCAAAAATGGCAGGTAAGGGAGACCGTCTCGCAGTGCATAACCCTGAAAATACCTGCGTTACTTTCACATAGCTTCTGCAATATTTGGATAGACATCATCGAATAGAAGTGGTGCATTGCCAATTTCAACAACCTAAACGCTAGATTAAACTATCAAAAGCCACAAATCTTTCAAAGATTGTGAAAGCGCTATTAGGCTTTTAATCTTAAAGTAAAATGCATCTGATTTTAAAACCATTATGAGAAATCAAAAGAAATCTGCGTTAATTTACTCTAGGAAATACTGAAACGTTCAAGAGAATACAGCAGTATTAAAGGACGGAGCTTAGCTTTTCTCCAAATCCACATTTCAGTTACATTAACAATTACAGTTTCCTTTTGAAGTACTAGTTTCCTATGCCCATAAAATTAGATTAAGAGCTACAAAGTGACAGAAGCTGCAGCTCTATTTCTATCTTGCAGTGAGCTAAGCACTAATAACCCCTAACACAATTTTCTTACAGAAAGACTAAAAGGAGCAATAAGCTGGATGTTTGGCACAGAATCTGAGATGTGAACTGTATAAATTCTATGGTGTTTGGTATTCTACTAGTCTTGCTATAATCTTCTCTTGGTTTATGCAAATTATTGCAATCCAGCAAATGACTCCAAGCTGAGTCAAAGAGCAAATGATAGCGGCATCCTTGCAGTGGCATCCTTTTTTCTCCCTGTTTGAAAGTTGAATTTTCAAGTTGATTACAACATTTTAATAACAAGTATGCAGTTGAATCTGTTGTTAACGCTTGTTTAAAAATGCCAAAAAGAATAATAACGAATGGGCAACTTTGGGTATATTTCAAAGCAACAAAGATGAAAACAACTGTTTTAATATTCCTGGACACACTGGATTTAATTACAATGCTTTTTTTTTTTTTTTTAAAGTCAGATCCAACAACATGGCAATAGTTGTACTCATATTTCCAGGAATAAACAAATACAGGTAGAAGAGCAATCACTAAAATTGAAAAAGCATTTTAAATTTCTATCACTGTAATACCTGTGTACCTAAAAAGTACAGTAAAATTAGATGTAGTTTTGCTCTGAATCAAAATTGCTAGCCTTCTAATGGTGACACTTCAACACTTATGTTGAAAGAAAATCAGCTGTTCTGAGAATAATTAAGAGATGGTATATTGGGAAAACAAAAAGGCAGCACTTGTTGGTTTTACTAAGAACAGTTGGGAGCACGGAAGACAGTCAAGAAAAACGCTGCAAGAACATTACAGGAATCAGTTACCGAGGAATTAAAAAAAAAAAAAATCTACACAATATTCTGTGATGCTGTATCTTTGTTAAGAATATTCAGCTAATTCCAGTGACTTTCTAGATGAAAAGTGAATACGTGTACTTTCCTAAACTGAATCTATCATGCCATTCCAGGTTATTTCAAATAATCACATAATGGGATAGTACTTACTTTTATGAATAGTAATTGTGCAGCTTTCAACTGAAGTTAACCTTTAGAGGTTATTACTACAAATATTATGTAATAATATGTCTTGATGCTTTGGAGTTCCATATATCCCAAATTTAAGGGAAAAAAAACCAACACGCTGCTTTTGCAGACATGTTCAGACAATGCTAAATGCACGCTTTGCTTTTTTTGAATCCTTTTTAGCATCTAGATCCAATGATGTGTCTTTAGCGTATAAAAAATAAGAATGTTGCCAAAGAATACACAGTGTTCCCTTCACATGGTGGATCTGAGTTGCTGTAAGTATTCCAATCAGCATTCAGAAGAAGTAATTTCCAAATAAATATGCTACTGCAAATTGTTCACATTTCAAGGAGTTGCTATGGGTGACCCCCAATATGTAATAAACGTACAAAACACAGAAAAGACAGAATATTTTAAGTTTTAATCCAACAAATGAAGATGGTCTCGACAATGTAAAATACCATTGTATTGCTAATGCTGTAGAATTGTACATAAAAACAATTATTGTCTGTAGATGTAAAAATAGCACTTTTTTTTAATAATACAATAAAACGTTATAGAAACCATTTAAAATTAAGTAGAAACCTCTTAAACAATTGAGGCATTAATCTAAGTGTTTCTCCAAATGTATTAAATAAAACTCAGTTAATACTGACTCTAAGCATCTGCCCCCATCTTCCCCACTCTCCTCTCTAATTAAACTGATTAGAAAAAATAGTAGTATCATTTTCTGTTTTGAATTCTTTCAGAATCATTTAGATTCTCCATTTATCTGAAGTACAGTCACACAACTCCTCACAATACAGTACTATACCTTAAGTAATTTCTTTCCCATTGCTATATAATTTTGGAAGTTAAGTATTTAAGATCAATTTTGAAGCCCAGCAGAGGCACATGGAAGTCTGCAGCAGGGCAATTTAATTCTGAATGCGAAGTATTTACACAAACATTAGTATATTGTAATTACAGCATAAAACTTGCAACATAGCTGAAAAATGGGTACATTTAACTAAAGCTCCAAATGAAAGAAAGGGAAGAAAAACAGATTACAAAATAAATAATCTAAAGTTCTTCATGGTAGAAACGTTCATCATGAAGCTGCCTGCCATAATCTGTTGCTTCACTGTTAAGAAACAAATCCTGGTTCTTAAAAATTTCTCCTTCGGAAAGCTTTTTATCATCATCCAAATCCATTTCTTCAATAAGGTGAAGAGCCTTTAAAATAAATGGAACACCGTGTGCAAAGTTAATAGATATGAGCATTCATAAATATGTTTTCAGAATGGCTTTGTCAGACTCCTGTCACTACACCATTATTTGTAACAAGCTAGACGTGATTTAACACTCAGAACAGGATCTCTCTTTCCTCAGTTTGTTTCCCTTTCCTTTTTGTATTCAGTGGCAAAGTCATAATATCAAATCTCTAACCTCCCTGTTCATTCTAAAGCAAATAATTAATGTTAAACGCATCGCTTTACTCTGACCGCAGAAGACGGTGTTAAAACAGCAAAGATTCGTCATCTTCCTGGAAGTACCAGCAGTCTTTGAAATCCACTGGTTAGTGCCATACACACCTTTAGCATACGATCTGCAGAAAATACAAGCTCAGCAGGTCAGCTAGCGACCGTGTGTTTTCATGGTTTCCAGACCACAGAGCGACAGCTACAGTAGTAAGTCCTTGATGTGCGGGACCTCAACTAGGATTTGAGCCAATGCAGTCATCATGTTGAGCATCCTCTTTCACAGGTGTGTACCAGTTATCGCTCGGTCACATATTAACCCTGTGTCTGATAAGATATGCATCTTTTTCAGCTCTCAGTTTAAGCTTTNAAAAAAAAAAAAAAAGTAGGGTAGAGATTTTCAGCTGCATCTTCTGTATCTATTTCTGATTTGCAAAAATAGCTCTATAACTGTAACTTATGGTTAAAACTTAACTGGAAAGTGTTTGATGTTCACCATGAAAAATGTTTTGTACCTTTAACGGTGGATGAGATAAGTCATCCATGCATAGGAACATCAACTTTGGATAGCAATTAAAGTTTTCCCTCATTTCCTGAAAGCAAAAGCTTGCTTTTCAGGGAAAAAAAAAAAGACTTTTAATACTAAATCACAATAATGTCAAATGTAACTGCAAGTTACAACAATTCTCAAATTTTTGCTTATGTATTACAGAAGGAGGGAAATTCAGCAGTAAAACAATCCAATGCAGAATATTTTAGTTGTATCTTATTCACAAGAATTACATAGCTCAAAGCTAACAAGCTAGTACTGCAACTCTATTGCACCTACCATTTCTGAGAAATAGAGGAGTTCCTAGTCTTACGTGGCTTTTGTTTTTATTTGCTAAATATCTACAAATACAAAGATTTAGAGAATCCTTCCATTTCTACTTTTTCTGATTGGTTTGGCTCGATGTGACTGCTTAGTGGCTTTTTTTAAAATTAAATATTACTTATGTTTAAGCTGACTACATCAGCAAAGCACTCTGCATGGCAAAAGCTAACAGAATCCTAAGACAAACATCTTGCTAAACACGTATCAGTTCCTACAAATTGAATGTATAGTATTTTTCTGTTGTTTTATGTTTTTCAGCTACCAGATTTCTCAAGCCATTTTGAAATGCCAAAATGAAACTGTAATATTCATAAACAGCAGTTTATGACTTAAGTCAATGCTACCTTCTCTTCAGGATAGGTGACTTTGCTAAGGCTTTACATTAACTGAAGAAAAAAATAGCACATTAGAGAAACAAATAAAAAAAAGCAAACCTTGTAGAACTGAGATATTAGTACACCATGGCCTTACTTTAAGCTAAAATTTGAATGAATAGTGAAGAGCTGATAAAAAAAAAAAACACAACCAAACAAAACAAGTACGTACAGACTCAACACCACACAATTCATGTCAGTTAGAACAGTATTCTTTCTGTGAAATAAGAACCAACCACCCTCAGGAGTCAGACGTTAAAAAAAGTCTGCGCAAAAGCTTACAAATCCACATCTACAAAAACACTACTAGAGCAATTTCGTAGCTTAGCTTCCTCCAAGGTTAGGTACGTGAGCAGCCACCACTGTGTGCTAACCAAGTTGTTTTTTCTGTAAACAGTGGAGCTGAAATAGCAGGAGGTGGGACCTCAGTAAGGACATGTCCCAACAGAGAAGATGGGCTATGCTCTTCAATACAAAGCGTCTCCCGACTTTAAGAGTAACTATGGAGGCATGGGAGGCCTTGTTTGTTGCTTCTGCCATTCCGAACACCAAAATCCTTCAGTGCAAAGGAAAGAGATCTGCACAAATTAAGATAAAAGGTTACTAGCAGAAAGGCAGAAACCTTCTCTACTGCAGTCAGCAACTGTAAAGTCTGGTCACTAAAACAGGTTGTTCTGGAACACTCAGTGCTTCTACTGCCTGCTACAAAAAAAAACTGACAACTAAAATGAGAATCCACTTAAATCTATTATGGCATTCTACTGATGCTTAAACCATTTTCATTATCATTCTCATTTTAAAGTTTGCGTTACAGCATCTTGAATCATAGAATACTTCTGTTTTCTTATATTTATGCAAATACAAGTTTTTATACAATTTTTATACAAATTAAGGCAATTTAACCAGTTAGAAGAATGATCAATTTTTGTTTTCAATATTATGCTGTATATAATAGCTTCTTTTATTTGTATACCTCATTAGCTTTACCTACAGTAACTTTAAAATGACTGTTTAAAATACTGTGCTCTTAAATCAAAACAGATAAATTATTTAAACATGTAGGATAGCACTTTGTTAATTTACAAACATTAATACAATTGATAGGAATTTCAAATTTGCCTCATCCAGTTCGGGGACCAGCATTCTTTGTCAAACTGGAAAAAAGGCTTAAAAAATGTAAGCAA
>VXAL01005079.1:99793-121478 GCA_013399475.1 Chauna torquata | reverse complement strand
AGATTAGCAGTGATGTACAGTCATGTACTTATTTATCCTGAACTTATTTGCTTAAGTGGTCTTCCTCATGCAGTTTTCAAATGCAAGTAGACCGCAGCACCACGTTCAGTTGCACTTAAACATCCAATGTTAGCAAACTCTCCTGTTTTGTATAACTGGAAAACACCTGGTAGTGCTAGTCTGCAAAAGCTGTAGTCGCTGCTTTTTGATTTGTAAGGATGTATTCTGACTAGCCTTTTTCAGAAGTAGCAAGTACAAAAGCTTCAAGACCTACACTGTGTAGCCTTTCTAGCCCTTTCATCTCTAGGGAGGTGATGTTTTAACTTTGCTACTTCACTTCCACGTGTGAGCTGGTTGTGAAGCATAAATTGCACATCTGTTCCATAGCTAGAACAGAGTTATTGAGGAGTTGGACAGGCAGGCTTAAAACAGCATGTTTCTGCTCTAGGTTTTAATCTTGGTTACATGTAACTGCTGCTTTTGTTGTTTGCTCTGGAGACCAGCAGTCTCTGCAGTTGGGCTGTTACTGAATCAATCTTGCCTGACTACAGTAAAATCCTGGCTTTAAATTAATACCTGTACAACAGATCAATG
Source organism: Chauna torquata (assembly GCA_013399475.1). Classification (NCBI taxonomy): domain Eukaryota; kingdom Metazoa; phylum Chordata; class Aves; order Anseriformes; family Anhimidae; genus Chauna; species Chauna torquata. The sequence continues at coordinate 120,884 of VXAL01005079.1, read as the reverse complement.
CTAGAGCTTCTGCAAATGGCTGCAATTTTCCTTTTACAGGACCCCTAGGCTGGGGTTGCAGTGGATTTGTAATACTGCTTGGTGCTTGTGGTGAGTTTGTGCACTGTAATAGCAGGTGACTTGTGAGCGTTCCCAATCCTCTGTTAATTGACATGATGCCATTCATTGCTCCACTGCTTTGACTTAGTAGCTGCAGTCTCCTATCCTAACCTGAAGTGGTCATGCCCTTTCTTGTGAAACAGACCTGAATGACAAGTGGAAGTTTTGGACGTTATTGGTAAGTGCTGAAGTTTTGTGCGCTTAAATGGGGCTGTTTGTGGATAGTTGGTGTTTGGCTGGCATTGGAGTTATTGCCACTACCTCTCAATTACCAGCTGCTTTTTGAAACTTACTGACATTTAAATAAACCCATATGTTTCTTTACTGTACCGCATCTAGCAGACATTCTGAAGAGCTGTTTGTTAATTAGCTCAGGATGTTAAAACAGCAATGCCTGCAAACCTGCACACAACTATTTTAAATTTGAAACTGAGTTGGAAGTGAAGTACAGGAATAATTGAGTAGAAGTTATAGTTGCTTACTATAAATGAGTTTTTGCCCTGTGTCTCTGTAGTGTTTGGTTGGAGTCAATATCCTGGGAGTTCTGAACTAAAACTTGTGCACATAAATTAATAAAGCCTAATCTTTAGCCCAGAAAAATATTTAAATAACATTAAACTGAATTTTAAAAATGATTCCTCTGTATTATTTGTAATAAGTCCGCATTAACAGTGACTTACTCTAGAAATTGTATGGTCCTGGTTCCTGTCTATTAGATACGCAGTTTCTTACAGATACTAGATAGTTGTGAAAGGGTAAGACTAAAAATTCAAGCGTAAGAAGGGCCAAGCATTTTCAGTTTTCAATGCCTGTGGTTATCAATGACTTTAAACAGTTGTGGAACTTGAGCAGTTGAGGTTGGTTTCTTCAGGTATCTTTGAGAGGTTATTTTTGTACTTGCTTTGGGCAATCAAAATGGGCTGTCTTCTTCAAGTTGGTTCCCAAATAAGCCATCTTCAAGGAGGTGGCAAAACACAATAATTGATCAATAACTTTGTTTATATCCAACTAATTTCAGATAGTTATCTTTTTTTTTTTTCAAGTCACTCTCCTTCTTAATGCAATATTTAAAGCACAATCAACTTTCTGTTGCTTGCTTCCATAACTTGGTGGAATGTGAAGGATGAGGAATTTGAGAATACGATCTTGTAGGGAGCAAGGATGGCTTCCAAATCTCATGATTACTTTAAGAGAAAATTTTGGTGAACAGATTGGCTAGTCAAGAATACATGTTTACTACTGTACTGCTGGGTCCTTGGTAGTCTACAAATTATTGCTAAAGAGCTCATGAAAGAACTGAAGCTTCATTTGAGGGTGCTTCCTAAATAGGCTTTATGAGAACAAAACAGGTATAGTGCAGGATGCTTCCTTTGGAAGACCTTTGACAATGACTGTGCACAAATTGCTTCCTTCTGAATCTAGCTATGCCAGTGCAAAAAACACTTCCAAGACCCAGCACCACCTGCCATGTAGAAAGTTACTGCCATGCAGTAATGCACAGTGCTACTTCATGTATTCAAACCCCTACTCCTGTGTAGGATGAGTTGCATACAGCTGGCATCTGTAACTTAAGACAGTGACTTTGCCACGAGTGGTGCTGGTATNGGGGGTTATAGTTGCTTTACTTTTGACATGGGAGTTGGCATTTTGAATAATGCCACAGTTCCTGTAGGGTGACTTTCTCCAGTACATTCTCTGTTCAATTTCTAGAACAGCAAATGTGTTGACTTGAATGGAGGAAATGGACAGTGTCTGCAGGAAGTCTTGCTTACCGTGACTTAAGTCCATCATCTGAGGTCTAAGATCTGTTGATTCTTATAGCTGATAGAAGGGAGGAGAATGTTTGAAGCACAACAGGTATTTAGCAGTACAACTAGTGCTGTTCTGTTGGTACTCCCAACTATGGTGGTGGCATGGATTCAAGTGCAATTCAGCTCAGCATGAACAAAAGGAAGATGATGAGGTTGTTGAGAACTTTTATTTTTGAGGGAGAACACTTTCCTTTTGTCAAGTTGTAGGGATATAACTTTTACTTCAAGATCTTCAATGCTTATGTTTTTAGGAAGTGGAGCACTGTAGCAAAACTGAGAACAAGCAAGGGAAACGCTTCTTCTATCCCCTATGTTTTTCGATGGCTTTTCTCATCCACTTTTTCAGGCGGAATACATGGGTATAAAATCCATATTTGCCATCTCGGTCACAGCCTTCTCCCCATGAAACTATTCCCACTTGATACCAACGGTTGTCATCTGGGTTCTGAAACAAAGAAAAATGGGATTGGCACAAGGAGCAAGAGACTTTCAGATCTAAGCCTTGTTTGTGCGCCAGCTTATTTAGTCATGGATACCACTTTGGAATTTAGACTGGTATCTGCTAGATAACATAGCTTGTTGGCATAACTTCCATCTCCACTCTTAAACCTCTAAGTGGGATTTGGCCATCACTTAAGAATTCCGCAGCTGATCTCTATGTGCTGAGAGCTCAGTACAGAAATGGAGCTAGATGACTGCAGGATTCATCTCGGCTGCTCAGTTCAGGCTTGAGGTGGGTTTGCTTCAGCCACTCAATAGTTCTCATTTCTGCTGCTGTTTTTTAGACCATTATAAAAGGTTAGCATAACACAAACCCAGCTCCATGTGTTTTGAGTTTGAGCTTGTTGAACATACCTTCATTACAAAAGGTCCCCCGCTGTCCCCTTCACAGGCATCTCCTCTCTTTGAGTCTTCAGGACTGTAACCTACAGGCAAGGAAAGTTGAACATTCGATTGTAGGAGAATGACTGGTGTTGGCCATCTTTTCTTTGAAGTATTGCTGCATAATGTCTTAGAGCCATGATATTGCTTACTGCTTCTACCAACATTGAACGTAAAAACAAAGGAGTTTATTAAATTTGATATTTATAAAACAGCTAACTCTGCTTCTGTCTTTGCAATATTACTGATTCTACCATACTCTGCCACTCTGTGCTCTCATTTTTTTCATCAGAATAGCTGTTATTCAGTTGCCACCCTGTTTGCAGCTGTAGCTTGAGCTCCTGTGCCTTTTGTTTTACAAATTTGTGTGCAAGTTCCATGTACCTTGTTCTTTCATTGTATTGACTAGAGACAATGGCCTTTCATGTTTTTACTTTCCTGTCATTCTGCATGCTCTGCTCTTTCTCTTGTCCATCCGACTGTTTATCTTCCTACAGACTCTTCATGAAGAAGACAGGGGTTTCACTTTAATTCCTGATGAACTAGGCAGTATCTTTGCATTTTTCCCATCACCTGAGTCTCCCTTTTGCTGCTGTATGTCTGCATCTCAGCTATTTTTCAAATGTTTTCTAGAAAAAGAAAGTAGAGGAATGCTGTATTGGTGTACTCTACCATGAAATTGGCTTCTATCCTAACTTGAGCATTTGTATATGTTATTAGATGCAAACAGCACAAACTCAGCCAAAAATTGTTGGAGATTTGCTTGCAGGAACTTATAAAGACTGCAGGAACGAAGAATACAGCTGTGAAAGTATTAAACCAGTACATACATCAATAACGTGTTTATATCTTGAATACTGTGTTTATGTCTCTTCTCTCTCAAAAAGGGTATAGTGCAAGAAGAGATTTAAGAAAGTGCAACAAGGATTATCAGAAGTACAGAATGCCTTCTATATTAGGAAAAATTAAATAAGTGCTTCTCAGCTTGGAAGAGAAATGACAGAACTGTAAGAGGTCCATAAAACACCATACGTCATCAAGATGAAGGTTTTTTTTTTTAAGTTATGAGTGTAGATGTGCACCTCTTCAATTTTATTAGACAGGAAATTTAACAGAACATGAGGAATTGCTTTTTTCCGTGCATGCTGTAACTAATCTGTGAAGGAGCCTGTTGCCACAGAGGTTGTGGGCATAAGAGTAAATAGGAGTTCAAAAGGTTGAGACAAGTTGGTAGAGAATGGGTGGTTTGGCTACTGAGTAGGATAGCTGGTTTGCAGCCTTTAACACAGAAAGTTGTTGAAGTGTTTCTTATACTGGTGAAAAGGTTATTTTATATGTGCTCAGTTCTTGCACAGCTGTTGCTGATATCTAACAGCATGGTGCCATTAGGCTAGTTAGTCTGACAGCATGGTATTACAAACCTTATTCATAGTTTTAAAGGCTCCTGCCTTCATCTTGTCTGAAAGCTGAAAAAGTTATTATCATGGGAAAGTTATTCTTTAGGAGGGCACTTGCAATTTATCAGAAAGTGACCTTGTGGTGTGAGTCCCATCAGGAGAAGCTCAGCCCCCTTGTCTTCAGTGGCAAATTAACCTTATGTCTCCAGGTCTACTTACCTGCACAGAACATGTTGTCAGTGACTTTAACCCTGGTGGATGCCTTGCAGGTGTCTTGGTCTACAATGGGCACGTTGAGCTGTTGCAGAACTGTGGGGAGGTTGCTTGGGCTAGTGGCCCATGTTTCTTTCAAATTTCCCCAACCAGTTACCCGACCTTTGTAACCTGCTAGCATCAGCCTGGGGAAGGAAGCATAATTATAATCAAATGTGTTGTAACAGCTTTCTCCTGTCTGGCTCCTTTGCTGTAAATAGCCTAAACAGGCATCTTCCTTCTTCTATGAAGGCCCAAAGGATGCTGTTGTAGTCTGTGTTTCAGGGACTGGGGGACAGCTGCCTCACCTTTGCACAACCTCTTTGGTAGGCAAGCAGACAGGATGGATGTAGTCACTGAAGATGACAGGTCTCTTCAAGTGCAGGACTGCAATGTCTCGGTCCATGTTCTCTTTCCAGTTGTACTTGGGATGGATGATGATTTTATCCAACAGAGCAATTTTTTCTTTATTCTTTTCATATCTGAAATAGTTGTGAAGGAAAGAACTCACTGTACAATAGCAACTGAGAGTCTATGGGGCTGATGCTTCTCTCAGATCCTTTGTGCCCTCTGAGACAATATTCTCCCTCTCTTGATAATGGAGTGCCCCTTTAGATCTGCCAGGGTTCTACCCTCCCTTTCACTCCCTTTCAGGAGGAGCAAATAACAGCTCCATTAAGTGTTGTTATTGACAGGCATATGACATTGTACATATTTCCTTGGGTACTGAATGATATGCTAACCTCACTGTATCTCACTACTTCAAGAGGAAAGCTAGTTAATTCTCACGCAGTCTAGGCTCTTACTTTGTCCTGAAGTGTTTGCCAATCCGCACCAAAATGTCATTTATAGTTAAGTTCTTGTCCCAGGGTGGATAATAAAGACAGTGAGCAGCAGTCAAGACCCAGCTGTTACTGATGAGGCTGGCACCACACAGCAACTCTTGAGGACTCTTTTTGTAGAGCATCACCTGCCTGAGACACATTAAAGAAGGAAGATTTAGGGTTAAAGTCTTGGCTGGCCACATGTGTCTTGGTGCCATACAAGAAAAGCAGAATTGGCAGTAAGCAGGGAAATACATTGTGCTGTGCTGGTAAAGAAGACTGCAGCGGTGGCTTTCTTTAAGGGGGGGGAAAAAATCTTCCCTGGGTGTGTGTATTCTGTGTAATAGAGTAAATTGCCTATTTCCTTCACCTGCAGAGATTTCGCCTCCTTTCTGTTCTGGCAAAGCTAGAAAGGGGAAAGATCAGCTGCACCAGCACGTTAGCTTTCCCTGATGATTGTGTATTTAGCTCAAGAGCAGAGAGATTTCTTTCCAGCTATTTTACTACTGCCCTGTCAACTACTTGGAGAATATGTGATTAGAAATGATACTAACTGCACGCTTCCTGACAGGGGAGAGCCCGGTTATTTCCCCTGTTTGAAATGAAGGGAGATGTAATTCCCACTAGCAAGGACTATGATGAGATACTACTTACCAGGGGGAACTTCCAACTTCTGCATCGTCCCCATACACAACTCTGCCTCCAATATAGGACTCCAGCAACTCCTTCTCGCTTTTGTCTGTTACTTTTTTCTTCTCAAATAAAGGACGAGTGCCACAGTCTGAGGGAAAATATATATATACACAAGGTTTTTGATGCTTTACTTAATTCATGGTAGCAAAATTTTGTCCGCAGTCAGCATGCTAAGCTGGAAGAGCCTAGGGAGGGAGTGCTTATTACCTCCATGATAGTAACTGGAGACTGACTTCTGATGAACCTTCAGGGAATAAATATCTCCTACCCCTGCTTTTGATAGCATTTGGTAAGCTGGCCTTTCTGAGTTACAGTGAGCACTCTGTGGGGAAAAAGCTGCAACCTTTCTACAAACTGATGCCATAGCTAGAGTTTTTGCTCACCTGCTTCACCTTCACCAAAAGTTTCATCATCAAAGAAGGTTTTGAACTCTTGAGGGAGGAGAGTGCGTCCTGCTATTTCTTCCAGCTGTTCATTCTCATCCTCTAACGAGCTGTCTGAGAGAGACAGAAAGATCAACATTGTAAAAGGCCTAGCTGCTGCAGTTTCCATGTTTAGAGCAGTGTGGATATCCATTTCCACACACAGTGAGAATGGTGAAGGAAAGATATTTTAAAACCATTGTTAGTTTTAATGCTCGTTGTCCCCCAGTGTGAGTTTTTAGGGAGACGAGTACACCTGAGAGAAGTAAGTTAAATACACATATGGTAGGTTAGTGCATGTGATATCTAGACAAATAGGACTTTCACATACATGACATATACTGCCTCCTCCCCCTCCCCTGTCAGTTCCTTCACTCTACTCACATATACTACTTTTTTTTGCCACTGCCTCATAAGTGTGCCTACCCAAACCACTACAGGCTTCTCACCGCAGTAGTGCAGGTCACAATATTCAAAGTTGGGTGGTTCATCCGTTACACACCAGACACCCTCATCATCTGCGTCAGGGTTCCGACAGTAGTTCTCCAGCAGCTTCACCTCTGGGGCAATGTTTTTATCTTGGAGCAATGCTTTGGCCTTCTCTGAGTCCCATGGCAGGCACTTAGCCCCAGACACAGTGACTGAGAGGGTCCCTGTGTAAAGCATGCCTTTCTCTGGTTCACAGGGCTGCACTGGGGTTGGTGGTGTTACCCGTGGAGTGAACTCAACTGTTGTCCTTTCTTGACCTGGAAAGACAAAAAGCTGTGATTTAAGCCATAGCTTTGCACTAGAAAATACTGGTGTTAGCAAATAGTACTGGAACCCCTTTACTAAAGCCTAGAGTGCCATGGGACATTATATTTGTGAGCTCTTGCTGTGCTCCCGTGTACCTGGTGACCCTCTACAAAATTGCAGAGTCAGTTGTTCTTTTTGGTAAGGTGAGGCGGGTACTACTCACCATGCTTCTCTATGCCACTGAGATGTAAAGAGCAATGTTGTGCTCCTTTCTAGGGTACCTTTGAGAACCAGCTCAGGGGATGGGTAGGTACCTCAGGTGTAGGTGTCAAGAGCGTTGCTGAGTTGGAGCCTCCAATGCCTTTTTCTCAAATGCACAACTAGAGCATATTTGGGAGAGCCTTTTATAGTGATAGGCTAATAAAATAGCAAGGTTGGTTTCTGCCAATGTTTATTTATCTAATGATAAGAGAAAAATCTTCCTGCCAGCCTTTCCATAAGCTTTAAGGAGTACTTCTTGAGTGATTGGGCACTACGTAGTGTGTTCTGCAGCAGTTGCTTGGCCTCAAGCTGTCTTCTCCTTGTGCATTGCGGGAATCCCCACATAAAAAGAGACCCTCTGATTTACTACTCAAAATGGGGCACAGCAGACACTGAGCAATTAGCAGTAAGCACCTTAACTGGGGAGGCTGCCTCTCTGTGAGGCTGATTTGTGACGACTTGATCACAAAGGAACTGTGCAATAAAACTAAGGATTTTCTAGTCCCGTCATATCCGTGCACGTGTAAGTGTAACAGTAGGTTACTTTGCCATAGGGCAGAAACTAACTCACGAACTGAGATGGTACAAATATATGATCATCTCAAAGCAGAGCAGTATCTCTCTCCGATTTGCCATATGGCAGACTGGAGCAACGTTAATGATTTTAATGCTTCAGAACACCCCTTAGTCAAAATTGATATGACCCCTCCGACTTTCATAAGAGTCATTGCCTCTAGCATAGTCCCTGCTTTTGGAAGTGAAGCTTCTGCTGTGAGAAGGTTCTCCACTTTTTACCATTTCTTCTGAGATGGAGGCCAAGCCCCAGAGGAGACAGCTGTGTTGTAGAAAATAAATGGGAAGGTACAAGTGTAAGGGGATAGTTCTCCACCCTGTCAAGCAGGGTGATGAGAGAAGGGCATCTTCTGTCTTCTTGAGAGGAGATAGCATATAACAAACTGCACCCTTCTGTATGAGTGAACATTAAGGCAGGCAGTCAAGCACAAGTTGTAGTGGTTTTGTCCTGAAGGAATTCTGACAAAAAAAAGCAGTATGACTCGGTGCTGTCACAAATTAGAGGCAGCCGAGTCAGGATTTTGGGGTACTCCTTGCTGGCAAAACTGTAGTAGACTCCTGGGAACTAATGACACCAGATTTAATCTAGATTTAGATCAGTCTAGAGAAAACAGTACATTAGAGGGTCTTACCCTCTAATAGTATTTCCTTCTCAGCCCCTTTCACCCTTTAAGACACAGCTCCTCTACTCTGAATGACCTCTGTTCATATAAGATCCCTCCCCACTTATTCTCTCCCCTTCCTTAGTATCAGTGTTAGTGCGAAGTTCCTCGCTAGTGAAGAGCTTGCTGGGGCATAGTGCTGAGGCATACCACACACTGGAATGGGACACTCCTCCCGTTCCACTGTTGGGTCTCGGGTGTAGCACCATGGGCCTTCCGAGTTGTCGTCTGGGTTCCTGCAGTAGTTCTCAATGAGGTTGGGATAAATGGTGGCATTAAATCTATGAGAAAAGGCTGGTTAGGCTGGGAAGGAAGGACACCCTGGAGAAACCTTTAGGGGAAAATGGGAGATGAACTTACTTAGGTACATGTGGATATTTGCTTGTCCACACTTGACATTCAATCCCTGATTTGGTGTAACTAATTGTCCCCCGATAGTTCTGGCCCAGACCAACAGAGCAGTTACCTGTCAAAATCCCAACACAAGGTAAGCCTGGGCCGGTGGAAATGGATGCTACTTTTTTCAAGGTCAGAGGTACCATCCCACAAATTCCTTTATCTTTTACTGCATGTGTGAGCCTGCACAAGCACAGGTATTCTCTTTATGGAGTGGGAAGAGCACATGGCTTAAATTCTCTCTGCCTCATCGGAGGGAGCTCATCCTGAGTCTCTGTGCTTTGCTTTGGCTGTAGGCACAGGTCAGAGCATTTCTGAGAGGCCAGTCTAGCCTGGAGCTAGACTCAGGGACGTGCTACTGTGACACTGGGAAAAGGATATCTACCCTATACCATTTTAATAGGGCAGTTAGGCAGTTTGTGAAATGGTTAGTGGGGAAATGAAAAGGAAGAAAGAAGAAGAAAGAATTTCAGACTCCCCTCATGCTATTTTTTTCTTCTAGTCAGATGACCTCACCAACTTTACTTTTTTTTTTTTTTTCCTTCCAAACTCTGCAGGAAGCAAGTTCCTCGCACGCAGCGTATCTGGAAGCTTGAGGTCCACATGAATTTCTTACCTTCTAGACAAGCATCCAGAGCTGTCCTGGACTTTTTCATGCCCTGACATACTAGCAAAATAAGAAAAAAGAAATGCATTATATGAAAGGAATCTAAACAAGCATCGTGGTTTGAACCAGTGTATCATCTAGGGACAAAACAGAAGTGCTTTATCCTGGAGAGTAAGAGGGTAGGGAGCCATTTCTCCAGGATGGGTCAATGCATCCTGAGGGACAGCAGAACACCTGCAGGACTTTAAGCAGCTTACCTTGGTATTTTGACCAAAATGCATCCTGTAAAAATAAACAAACAAAAAACATAAATATTGAACAGTAGAGATGCATAACGTCAGACCTTGCTTAGCTGCTGCAATTCAAACCAGTAGAATGCCTCATCATGGCAAATGGAGCAAACTAGCCTAGCTCTGTTGATAGAAAATACTATGGAGTCCAGCAAAGCAGAAAATCTGATATAAAACTACATTCCCACTCATCAGACTCAGGAATCAAGTCTTTTTCAGCTCTGCCCCAGATAGGCAAGCATTTTGGAGGCAACCCACTGAACTTCATGCATGTGTGTTACCGCACCATTGCAATACCTAGACATAAGAGCTCCACCGTATCCAACATTCTGAAATTTGGAAACCACCTGATCTGTAAGCCCCTGTCCCTAGGTAAGTGGAGGTGGAATAACTGGTGAAATATTACAATAACAGCTTCTGGTTAGCTGCTTTCCTTTCATAACCATGGATCTCCAAAATTACGTTTTTATCCTACTACCACATAATGTGCTTTGCTTTATGCCCCATGCTGGCAAAAGACAGTACCATAATACAGCAATGTCCCTGTGACAAATTAGCCTGATGTCTGCATGTGTCTGTACCATCCAGTGAAGGTCATTTTGATTGTTAATCTGTCCTGAGCCTCCGCCTTGTGTTTGTCTTCTCTATATTGACCTAGAACACGCAGGATATGCCAAGGGGATTTTTTACCCCTAACAAATGCAGAGATGCAAACCCAGAAGATCAGTTACTGCGCAGGAGTATTTGCTCTCCGTGTTAGACTGTTAACCAAGCAATGGATCATCTCCAGGAGAGGCTCTGGCCACTTGCTATGGATTTGCAACTAATCAGACTAACAGAGAGGACTATCATCTCAAAAGACCAGAGATGCTTACAGCAGTTCTCCCTCATCACTCTGCAGAGGAAGCAGAGCCTGTGCTGCAGTGCAGAAGCCCAAGGAATTGAATGTAGAACTTCTAAAGATCATATGCAGGTATTGCTCCATTCTTTGGATACGCATCTCTCCTGTGCAGCGTGACAGTGATTGCTTTAGAAATACTCTGTAGAGCTTGTTTCTTGCTGGCTTAAGCTCCTAACTGATCACCCGTTTGTTGTTTTATTCTCAGGTGTGGAATGCAGTACTGATAGTGTCCTTTGGGGATAGGAGCATTTCACAAAAGGATGCAGAAAAATGTAGTGGAGTGAGTCTGGAAGCCAGAAAAAGGGACGAACTGTGCCTGTTTCTGCTCAGAGGGGCTTGAGGCACCTGCACTCAGAATTTGATGGCTAACTCAGCTGTTCTGTGAGTGTCTGGGGCTGTGGCAGTTCAAATGTGTGTGGCACCATGCTGACCTAGTGGAAGATGCAATTCTTGGCTAGTGGTTGAGGGAAGACTCTCTTTTTTTCACTTCATGCTTAAAGTAGGGAGGGAAAAGAATTTGAGCTTTGAGGTACATTTCCTGGAGTGGCTCTAGGAGGGAATCTCCCTAAAGATGTCTAACCTCTCTGTGGGTCACACACACATCAACCTTGTCTTTGTATGACAAAATTGAGTCCTAAGACCCCAGCGCCTGGCTGTGTGTGACCCACTGGTCTTACTGCAGGAGTCGGCTGCGGGACACCCGCGTGCCCTGTGACGTACCGTGTGAACAGTGGATTCAAGGGCTTCGAAGGCCTCCTCATAACTGCATATCTCCTCCAGGCACTCTCGCTCCAGGTTTCCTTCAATCATCTCTTCCAGAAATCCCTTGTTGGCACGCCGTGGGCGCTTGAGCAATGACAGTGCCTGCCCCTTTTCCAGGAAAACTACCGAGTCAGAACACTGCCAGTCAAAGGGATGCTCGCAGTGGGAAGGTCCCTGCATCTCCCCTTACAGTTTCCAAAAATCACACTCAGCTGATGTGGTGATCCCACAGCCCAGCCTCCCCTGGTTTAACATACAGAGAGGAAAAGCCCTGTCAAAGACCTGCCAGGTCCACACCTGATGATCAGTGCAGTCTCTCTATAATTCATCTCTTGGGGTTGGCATCACTCAGGCAACAGAAGTGATAGGAATCTGCTATCCTCAGCAAAGCTGCTCTGCTGTTTTGCAGTTATGTAGAGGCTCGTTTGCTTGGAGCCTGCTACTGCTCTCTGCCAACAACTGTATTTCTGTCTTGCTAATCTCAGACTACTGCAATAGGCATAGCTTGATTCCATTTTCATGTTTGGAGACTCTGATTTGAGACCTATAGACAGGTCTTCCCCCACACAGCAATGGGTTGGAGAGGACCTAACCTCATATTAAGAACAGATAGATGAAGTAGAGGCTCTGGTAAAAGGAAAGGAGCAGTGAGCAGGAAGGCTGCATACTGCGTATGACCAGAAGTTTAGATAAGGGACAGCTGAAGAGGCAATGCAAAGTTGCAGCCACCCAGGTTAGCTGAGGAACCAACCCAAAAAGGCCTGTGGCTGTGCTACACAGGGTCCTGGACTGAGCCACATTCCCCTTCCCCACCATCTCCCAGGTGACCCATGAAATCTACTGAGCTGCTGTCACCAACTGCAGGATGCTGCTGCATCCTCCTGTGCAGAAAAGCCCTATGCTCACTCCACTCTGCACCCTTTCGTTCCTAGCTACAAGCTTTTAGACGTTCCTTCTGTGTTGCCTACAGAACTTTCCACAGGCTTTACCCCTGGAAAGAAATAAGCCCATCTTCCTTACTTCATCACCCCTGGTACTGCCCTTCTCCCTGTGCCACAGAGTCTTACCTCCGTCATGGCTCACGGTGAGGTGCAGAAGGCTAGAAAGGAGCAGGCCCTGCAGTATGCTGGTTTTGCTGTGCGCCATGCTGTACAGCCCTGGCTGCAGAGGAAATGCAAAGGGAGCAGAATAAGCGGAGTCACAGCCTCACTGGGTTAATATTAAACCAGAATGAAGAAACAGGACACCAGAGGTCATGGTATGTCAGGGACAGTGGGACTGAGGCTTCTCTTATCCCTCCTTTCTTGGCATCTCTCCCTCTCTTCGGGGCATCTTCATTTTCATACTTAATTGGTGGAAGCCAAGCAAAATGCCTCTGGACCCCACCACAGGACAAAAATTAGCATCTCGTTTCTTAACAGGGAAGATGGCATGATGAGTGAAAGGTCAAGCTTGTCTCAGGGCACAGGGAGAACTTGGGCTGGCAGAGAGAGGTCTGCCAGCTGACAGCCACCCCAGCCTGAACAGCTCACTCCTTCAGTGCCGCCCTGCTCCCCCCGCAGCTCTTGGCATGACTGCTGCCTCCCCACCGTGCTGGCTCAGTTCCTTGCTGCTAAACCTTCTTGGAGGCTGTACTCTAGTAGCCTCACACGGAGCAAGACTTTGAGGCTTCTCTAGCCATTCCAAGTCCTTCTCCTATTTTTAGCTGCAAGTCCCCCTTTCCCCCCTAGAGTCCAGTTGTCTTTTCTCCCTGCAGTTATCAGCAAGCTTAGCCCCAGCTATTTTGGCACTAGAACATGCAGTTTAAGTCTCCTCCATCTCCCTCACCCATGCCAAGTAGCAGAAGGGGTGCCTGCTGCAGTCCATGTGGAATTTAAATTTTCCTCCCTGTTAAGTCAGCAATGCCATTCTCAGTGTATACTTCCCACTGCATTATAATTCCCAGTAGGGCAGAGGAGGGTGAAGCGGCTTGAACTCGTCTCCCCCTTCTCTTCCCACACTAGTGGAACATATTAAAATACATCCAAAAGGAAACAGAAGCTCTGCCAAGCAAGGAGCTAGCATGTCTGAAACAGGCAGAAAAACAAAGGCTTGCAGGAAGAGGGAGACAGGAGTAATTTGGGTGCCACGACATCAGCTAATGAATAAGTCAAGAACTGAACTACCAGAGCTGGGAATGCTGTAATGATTCCTACAACAAGCAGAAAATCAGCATGGTGAGAAAACAGCAGAAAGCAGGGCAGGGTCAGGGTAGGCTCAGGAGCTGCCACATGGCACAAAAGTGCTTTCTGCCAACAGGGAGCATGTTTTGTGCTGTGCCTCTGTGCAGCAGATACAGCTGTAATATTTATCTCCATAGAAGGAGTGCAAATATTAGCATTAGGGTAGCTCAGGAATGACTCTGTGTCCACTGGTACAAAGAGCATTTGCAGAGGCTCCCGCCCTCACCTAATAGGAGTACCCCCTGTTCTCACCCACCACACCTGGGTTTTGGAGAGACACCTTCACAATCAGCCAAATTAACCTGGGTGGAGGAGTGTGTGCACAGGATTAGCCACAACCCTAGGAACAACCTGTGTTACTTAGCAGGAGGGAAACAGCATTTAGGAGGAATGCAAAGGCAGGGACTGCAGTGAGGCTGGGACAGGAAGGAGGCATCGGTGCACAAACAAGGTTTTTGGAAGAATGGTGAAATCAAAGCTGCTGCTCTTCTACACAGCAGTCACCACCACTCCTTACTGTGGGAGGAGGCACAAACAGCCCCACATTTCTGTAAGCCCAGCTGGCAACCAGAGGGACTTGCTCAGCTGACACAATTGAAGAGGATAGCAGCAGGGACAGTTTCTTTACTCCCTGTATGATAATTTGGTTTCGGTCTCACATTCCAGGTGGGACAGGTGACCTCAGGGCTGTTTTCACCAGGGCTTAACTAAGCAAACTCATGTGGATGTGAACGCAGGACAACCGCCTGCACTCTTGGTTGTAATGATAAGTGATGGATATGGGCCTGTGCAAGTGTCCATTGTGGATCCCAGTAAGAAAGGCACATGGAATCCATAGGGTATTGATTAAAACGCCATCTGTTGGAGATATAACATTAGAAGGCAAAAGGGGATAGCGTTAGATAATCTTAGGTCCCTTCAGGTGCTGGGAACACCAAGTAGTAGAGCATCAGGCCATGACATGCTGTGCAGATAGTATCTGTGCTGAGGTTCACCAGCTTTGGGGTCTTCAGGGTTTTTAAAGGATTTTCTTGGAAGTAGACAACTCTATTTGTCATTTCCAATGTCAATCAACAGGATGTTCACATAAGAATATGCTGCCTCACTCTAAGATACAGACAAAGCCACTTGGTGCTGGCAGCATCATCACCAGTGCCAGGTGGAAGCAACCTGTAGGCTCTCCAGTTAGCACTGGCCAGCTTAGTTCATCTTGCGGCCAAGCGATGCAAGCAGCACAGCACAGGCCTGCCCCTACTCACATCAACTTGTTATGTTGGAGTATTCGCCTTCATAAGGGCTTCTAATATACTCAGCTGCTTTTCTTTCCTTTTCCTCATTCCTGCATCTCCCTCTGTCTCTTCTTTATAATAACCAGACAACCTTTATACTGCAGCTTAAATCAGCAGTCATTATATTTATGCATAGCATTTTACCATCATCTTGTTTTTCCTTTAAAGGGAAGATGATACACCTTACATGATATCATGCATTGTACAGGGTTATGTTTAAGCAACACTAGAATCTGGCTGTTAAGCTTGGTTATTGGACAGGTATGAATATCCTCTAGTACTTACCTGTGCCATCTTCCCTTCATGGTACTTCTCTTCTGGTTCCTACATATATTATGTTGCTTAAAGGCTTGTTTTAAAAAAAAGTTACTGAAACCAACTGTTCTGTCACTGCATCTGGCTGCTTCGTTTCCAGCTGCTGTTCTTCAGAGGCTTCCCCTGTGAAACAGGACAAACCAACCTACCAGTGTAAATGCTGAAGCTTTTTATCTCAAGATTACTCATCTGTCACTTAAGTTTCAGCTATTTCTTTACATTGATTTTGCTTTATAATTAGAGATTTTTGCTACAGCCTGGGACATTTTTCAGCCCCTTCTGCTATCTTACAACGTTGTTGGCAATTAAAGACGCTGGTTCTTCACATTATAGGCCTTTTCTTGTTCTGTAATGTGCTTCTAGGGCTCCCATCTGTTCCTCCCATTCTGGTGGCTAGCCTTTGTGGCAGGACAGGGCACATCTCCTATCACCTCTCCAGGGGCTTTGACTTCCACCCCTTGAACATTTAACTCCTCAGTCTCTGTTCGCCATTCCTGTAAGCAACTTTTTATCATCTGATTTTCTTTCTGCCTTCACCTCATGTGCGATGGATGCTATTTTCTTTCCTAGGGTGAAGATTTGCACCTTCATCCTCCCAGAAATATGGCTTTCAGCAAAGCTGGGAGTTTTGATCTCTGTTGAACTTTTCTTACCCCCTCCTTTAGAGAAAACAATATTTCAGCTGGAGTGGGACTTCCAAATAACTTTCTGATTCTCCCAACTCACCAGAAAGGTCACCCAGCCAAACACTGTGTGACTGTTCCCTATGCCCGTGTACAGGACCAGGCAGGAACTCATTCTTTTCCTCACTATCCTTCCAGCAAAGCATTTCTCACCAGGATCTTGCTGACTACACCAAATGTAGTACATGTGTTCATTATGGATCCCAGTAAGAAAGGCACTCAAACTCCTTAATGTATTAATTAAAATACCATTTATTGGAGATAACATGAGAAAGAGAATGGGGATGGCATTAGACCATCTTGTATCTCTACGGATGCTGTGAACCCTCAGTTGTACAGCATTGGCCAGATGTCTAGTCAGACCATGGCATGCTCCACAGATCCCATCCATGCTGAGGTTCACCAGCATCCTGGTCTTTATGGTTTTGATAGGATTTCCTTAGAAGTAAGTAACTCTATTCATCATTTTTACCGTCAAGCAGAAGGATGTTCACATAGGAACAGGCTGCTTCTCTCTAACATGAAGACAAGGACATGGTGGCATCATCACTGGATAGATGCCCAGTGGGAGCCACATATGGGCTCCTCAGGATTAGCCCGCTATGTGCAGCATAGCACAGGCCTGCACCTACATACTGAGATCAAGTGTTAGGTGAATCACTAACACGACAGTGTTTCTGTTAGGTAAAATACATAACTGCTCCTAGTTATTCTCTCCTATTATCTCAGAATAAAGAAGGCAGTTACAGGTCAGCAGGTTAAGCAATAGGGGGCTGGATTCTTCCCTTCCCTTCCCCCTGTTGCTCCCCCTTCTCTCCCAGTTGTGCTGTGACAGAGGGCACATGCTTTAAATGTAGCACACGAGCCCAGCTCCAGTGAGAACACTTTGCAGCTGTGTCAATATTTGAAAACTGCGAGTTCAGATAGGCACCAAAGGGAGAGCAGAAGAAAGCACTGCAGCTTCAAATTTAAGACCTCCCTCATACACCTGTGCTCCCACTGGTCTGTCTCCAAGCACTCAGGGCAAAGACTGAGCTCAACTGCCCCTGACTTTAAAAAAATAGCTGAAAATAAGGACACCCAGCTGTTTATCAGCTGAACTCACCTACTGTCCTTACCTCAAACCAAGGTGTTGTGGATCTGACTCCAGCACCTTGTCTACAAACTGGTCATAAAAGTTTATGGAAATAGTTTAATGTAGAATCCACAAAGAGCAGCTTCTCAGATTGCCACATTACTGTCGTGGCAGCAGCCCAAAAGGGAACTGTGCTACTGATGATTCTCAGGTGACACTATACCCTCCTCTTCTACAGTGGGCATAAAAAGCCCAGCGAATTTAAGCCTCTAAACAAAGCTTTCTGGGGAAACACAGATGTCGGAGAGGGGCAAGATGGAGACAATGAATGGCTAAAACTGAGGAGGCAGCAAATGAAAGCAGTGTTCATGTAATGATGTGAAATGCAAGTGTGGGGCAGGCAAGTCTGAAAGGCCTCTGCTAGGGCTGGTATTGTTGATATCTTCCTATAAGGCCAAATTAGCATTGCTTTTGGAAACGTGCACCTCCTTCCTGAAAAGGTACCAATTTTATTCAGTGTCTCAGATGGCAAACGAACACTAAAGAAGATGGAGCAATGGGAATACTTGGGGTGTTGTGGTTGTACTGTCTTTTAGCTTTTTGGTGCAAGAACAGGAAAGAACTGGAATAGAGGAAGCAAGAATGCAAGAAAAAGAACAAGGGAAACAGATCACTGAACTCAGTTTGAAATGTGGAGGAGCACATACTGAAATAAACCCTTGAATCCTTACCTCGACAGTGTTGGCTGGGGACAGTGAAAATTCACCGTATAATGCTACCAGTACTGTGAGAAATGAAACTATCCCTTAATGTCCTCAGACAGACCATCCAGTGCCAGGAAGCCAGAGCAAGCAAAACAGGCAAAAGCGGAGGAAGAACGCTCAGCCCTAGCTCTAAGGCAGGACTTTGCTTCCACTAATTGTGAAAAATGGTTTTTGAAAAACCCATACCACAGACACCTTATAAACACTTGGGAAGCTGCTTCCCAGAAGTGCCTAGCATTAGCATCATGCTCAAATGGTCAGAAGTGCTGTTGGACTCCAGCATAAAATCCCAAAAAAGTGCTTGAATAGCAACAGTTAAGCAGGAAAAGAAAAACTTGAAAGGAAGGAATCATTCAAGGCTGCTGCTTTTAGACTTTTCCCCATGGTGCACTGTCACCCGCTGACAATGTAACAGGCAGAGCAGGGGCACGGCTTGTTAAAACTCTGGGTTTCCTCTCTAAGAAGTTATTCCCATCAACAGCCAATGCCTTCCCTGCACCAGGCCCAGCATGTGGCACCTGCAGGCTCATAGCTCCAAGGGGCAGCTACCAAGAAGACCGAGGTCTACACCAGCAAGTTACTCCAACGCTTCTATTTCTGAATGGGGCTGAGCCACAGGGCCTTGTTGCCACAGAAAAACAACAGAACTAGTTTTTTTTCTTTGTTTGTTTTTGTTTTTTAAAACCCTATTTTAATATTCTGTACAGAAGGTCAGCCAGGGCAGGCTGGGATAGTCAGGTCCTAGTCTCGACCTCCACCACTTCTGCCACTGCTCCAAAGCCCACCCCCTCCTGGATGATGACCACGTCACTCAGTGAGCCCTTGTCCCGCACAATAATGCACTTGTCCTCGTGCTCAGAGATGGTGATTTCAATGATGTCCTTTGTCGATGGCAAATGCTCAGCAGGTCTCCCATGTGCCCCAGGACCTGGGGGGCTGCCTTGAGACTGGTAAGTAGCAATGCAGTGATCACCGGCTGTGATCAGGAGCTCTGCCTCATTTTCTTGCCCTGGCATCTCTACCATGAGCAAGGTGGGCTCTGCCACAACCTCCTCTTGGTGGCTCTTCTGCTGAGGCCTTTTCCTTGCTGCCCGAGGTAGGTCCACAGCAAGAGAGGCCGCTGCAGCGGCCAGGTCCTTGGGGTCCTTTTCTGCCTTGTGGGTGAGCACGTGGCGTGCAAGGCTCTGGGGAAGGGTGTAGCCCATGCCACAGAGCTCGCACTTGTAGGGCTTGTCAGCCAGGTGACATTTCTCGTGGCGCCGCAGCTTGGTGGCCAGGGTATAGGACTTGCCGCACTGCTTGCAGCGGAAGGGGCGCTCGCCTGTGTGCAAGCGCTCGTGGGCACGCAGCGTGTGGGGGTCCCGCAGCGCCTTGCCGCACACCGTGCACAGGTGGGCCTCACCTGTGTGGGAGATGAGATGGCGTCGCAGTTCTGGCAGCTTGGGGAAGGCGTCGCTACAGAAGCGGCACTTGTAGGGCTTCTCGCCCGTGTGCAGCCGGAGGTGCTCGCGCAGGTTGCTCTGCTGTCGGAAGTCCTTGCCGCAGTAGGGACAGGCATAAGGGCGCTCCCCCGTGTGCAGGCGCATGTGGTTGCGCAAAGAGCCGGGGTTGGCCAGGTGTCGTCCACAAATGGCACACTGGCATCCCTTGGGACCAGCTGGGCCAGTCCCAGTGGCCACGTGGATCTTCCTGTGAATGCGGAGAGAGGGCCGGCGTGCAAAGGCCTTGCCACACTGCTCGCAGGAGAAGGGGCGCTGGCCGGTGTGCAGGACCTGGTGCTCCTGCAAGTCCCGCTTTGTGCGGTAAGCCTTGTCGCACTGGGTGCACTGGAAAGGCCGCACACCC
This sequence comes from Chauna torquata, assembly GCA_013399475.1. Lineage (NCBI taxonomy): Eukaryota > Metazoa > Chordata > Aves > Anseriformes > Anhimidae > Chauna > Chauna torquata. Next base: position 101,124 of record VXAL01005079.1, on the reverse strand, counting down.
CGGTGGGCCAACAGATGGGCCTTGAAGCTCTCCTCCGAGCTGTAGCTCTTGCCACATTCTGTGCACAGGAAGGGCTTGTGGCCAGCATGGACAAAGCGGTGCTTCTTGAGGTGGCAGAGCTGCAGGAAGGCTTTGCCACACTCCCCACAGTGGTACCTGCGCTTGACCACCTCCTTCTGGGACAGGGCTTCTGGAAGAGGGCCTGGGCTGCCAGAATGATCCTCCACCAGCTCTGTATAGCCCTCCTGCTCCCCAGGCCCCTCCAGTGGGCCCTTTTCCCCATGCTCTGGGGATGCCAGTTTGGAGTCTTTGGAAGCTTTGCTCTCTTTCCTGCAAGTCTCTACATCCTCTTCTTCAGAAGGACTGGGCTGCTGGGGTTCCTGCCCAGCTGTCCTAGCACCACAATCCTGCAGGCACTTCTGGAGTTGGCTGGCCAGAGCATGGACCTTACACAGCTCGCCAGCCAAGTGAGCACTGAGACGAACTCCACTTGAGGGTGGTGACAGATCCAGGTCTCCTGAACATTCCTCTTTTTGCCCAGTCTCCACTTTTGCTGCTGTGGATCTGGGATCCACACCCTTGTCCAGTTCTTCCCTGCACTTGCCATTGACCTTAATGCTTGAGATGGTCTCAAGGTGCTGATTATCAGTCCTCGGCACTTTGGCTTGCCACAGCTCATGTTCGGGAGTAGTGCTTTTCTCTTCTTGCAGTCTATGGAAGTGTTTGGCAGCTGCCCTCCTAGCCTCAATAGGGATGTCACGGACAGTGGTTTCATCAGGTACCACCTTGGAGACATCGGGATCCCCTGCACAAACACAAAAGCATGCTGGGTGAATTAACACTGGCTGTTGCATAACACGACTGCTGCTGGATCAGAGGACAGGAACCTTGGAGACAAATACTCTGCCAGCCAGCAATCCTGGGACTCTGCCATGAAAACTACCACTTCTTTGACTTTTTTTTTTTTTTTTTAACTGGGAGAAGTGGGGGGAATCTCTGTTCCCTCACCACAGGCAGCACCTGTGCAGTATTACTAGTACTTCACAGACAATATTTCTGTTTCAGGAGTCTGGCACACAACAGCGCGGCACGCTCCTTTCTCGGCTGGTAGTGAAGAGCGATGCGGGGCCAGGACAAGAATCTCAGCGGCGCCGCGGGGCTAACGCGCCGGAGACCACGTGCAGCTCTGCTGCGGGTGCCCTGCCAGGCCCGGCTGCCAGCACCCGCGACCGCGAAGGTCAGGCCGCCGTCGCCCGCTCCCTTCACCGAGGCCGGGACGCGCGTCCGGGGCCGGGCACGTACCTGCGGGGGGCTCCGCCGCCTTCCCGCCG
>VXAL01005079.1:47357-99053 GCA_013399475.1 Chauna torquata | reverse complement strand
TGAGCGGGCGGGCGCGGCCGGGCGGCGGTTGGGCCCCGAGCCCCGAGGCCGGGCGTTGGCGGGGTTGTCCCGGCTGAGCAGGCGGGTTCTCGCCGAGCTCCGCACCGGGCGCGTCCTGGGCCCCCGGCAGCGCGGGGAGCGGAGGGGCCGAGCCCCGGGCCAAGTGCCAGGGGCACTGGTGTGCCAGCGGGGCCTGGAGAGCGGGTGCTCGGGGCCGGGAGCGTTGTGCCGTCTGTCGGTGTAACTTACCTCGAGGCTGGAGCACGGAAGCTGTGCTGGGCCCGGCGCCGGACTTGCTCGTTCCGAGCCCGACTGCGGCGGTCGCAGGACGGCGTGAGAGCGCTGCGGCGGAGCGGTGTGGGGGAAGCGGCCGTCCATTTTGGCGCCCAACAGCCGGGGCTTTTAAACGTTCCTCTTGTCGTTGGTGCTTGGGTGACACGTTGGGAGAAGTTGGGGTTTTCTTTCAGCGGTGCAAATCTGTGTTTGAGTCTCTCGCTTGAATCTTTAAGTTGGTTCTGGGCTTTCATAGAAGCTCGGGAGACAATCAGAGGTACGGTGCAGAGGAGGAGGAAAGGTGCAGCTGCTGTAGGGCTGTGCGTGCCATTTCCTCAAGGGGAGGTGGATCCTGTGTGTAACTGGTAACAGCCCGTGTAGGCTGTGCAAGAGCTCCGAGAGAGGAAGCTGAGTCCAGCGCTTTTGCTCTCCAGTCCCGCAAAGAACCGCTACGAGGAGGCTGATTGCTAGTTGGGGTGAATTGGGGCACGGAGATGGCCTTCAGCAAAGGGGGTGAGGTGGCTGGAGAAGGAAGGCTCCTGTTGGAAAAAGCTATTACACTAAGGAAGGACCAAAGGGTTTCCAGAAGCAACAGTGTGTCTGTCTTGAGGTAGTTGGTCACAGCGAGTGGAGCAAAGCCGGTCTGGCTCTTGGCCCTTTGATTCTCTCAGGGTGGTACCAGGGCAGCGATACTCTCAGCGGTGTCATCAGTTTTGATATGAGGGAGGACTTGGGCTGGACTTTTCCAGTGAGTCTCAGTCCTGGGGCTTTTTCATGTGGAGCTTGAGTACTTTTTAAGGTCTGCTGCTGAGTAGTTGGTTGGTTTTTTTTTTTTTTGTGGGGAGAGGAGACCTCCTATGGGGCTGTACCTAATATGAATTATTACTTCTGATGTGTTCATTACTGGGGTGATGTTACTGAACGTAGGGTAATTCTGTGTTCGCTCTTAAGACAGTAGCTCAGTGCAGGGGTTTGATTGATATGTACAGAAAAAAAGACATCCGTGCAAATGAAACTGAACTGGGAGGAGGTGCAGATGGCAGCAGTCAGAAAAGTAATACCACCACCCCAGAACTGGGATTCCTGTTTGGTTTGAGTGTTGCTTTGTTAATTGGTCAGGGGAGAAGATGCCACTTGGCTTTGGTTATTCTTTCTTGTGTGAAAGTACAGGTCCAGTGCTAATACGTGCATGGGTGTATTCTGATGTGCAGATTTACTTCTGAATTAATAGCACGTCTGTAAGAAAAAGAGGAAAAGGAAACTGCAGAGTATGTACAGCTTAGAAATAAGTGAAGAAATAAGAAGAAACTGGAATTGCAAAAAAAAAAAAAAGTCTACGTGAGCAGCAGCTACCAAGACTGCATAGATATGAGTGAACTGTCTTTCCTGGGTGAATTCTGGTAGGATCTTGTATAAGGAGTGTCCAGCTCAGAATTGAAAATTGTGTTTTAAAAGGCTGAGATTTCTCTCCTCCTACAGAATGTGCTGTTCTATCCCACATCTCTCTGTTAGAAAAAAAGTCAGGTTTTATTAGAGAGCAAAGCACAAGGCTTAGCAAGTGTTGAGATCAACCAGGAGAGGTACAGAAAACACTTGGAAAAATGGAAGTAGTTGGCTTTTTAGAGCCGGGCAGTAAGTAAATGCTTCTGATGTCAAGTGTGATTCTTGAGTTTTTAAATGTTTGAGTAGGCTTCTTGCTTTTTAAATCTAGGAACATTATTTTTCTTACATTTTGATTGCCTGTGCAGGGTGTATAATTTGCATCTTGTCATGACGTTTATCAAAAAAGTGTGGGGTTCTTAAATGTGTATTGTCTGATGAAATGCTGTTTTTTGACAACTTTTTCACCCTTATACTGATGCAGGATGGCCTTTCTGTTCAATGACAGGTCCTGCTTACAGGGCATTTTCGAGTAGACAGGGAAAGGATCTCGTGCAGCTGCTCCATCAGAAAAATGCGTGCCCGTATACTAAGATCCCCATTTCGTTTCTTACATCCGAGCTTTCAAGTCCAGGTCTCTCTTTCTCAGTACCTGCTAGTTTCTGGGCATTTAGAGGACTATCTGAATTGTTCTGATGTGAGAGATCCTGTGCTTTTGTCTTCTGCACTGTTGGGAAAGCGCTGGGGAAAATTCTGTGAAAAGCCTTCTGGAGCTCTCTGGGACCTACAGTCTGGTTCACAAGCAGAACTTGAAATCTAACAGGTCTTCTGCTCTGGATCCTCCTTCCATTAATGTTTCTGTCATGAAGCACTAGCTTAGAGCCAAGGAATGGAGCTGCCTGTCTGGTAGTGAATAGCACGTAGAGATACCTGGGGAGTCTGGTGTGCCTTCCAAGGGGTAAGGAAGGTTTTGGCAAGAGCGCTATCCACTGAGCTCTTTTTCCAGTGTGGAACTGTAAGGATCCTACTGATGACTTCCTTTGTCCTCATGGTGCCACACCAGGATTAATTTTAGGAGCATACTTATGGGGAAGTCCCCCAGTGATGTCTAATAACCAGCACTTATGCCCCTGGTGAAGTGCTGCAAGTTGTCTCTGAAGCCAAGTTGTGATCCTTGTAGTGAGAAGTGAGGAACCTTGGTGGCTTGCTGGCCCTGTGGCAGTACTATCACTGCTCTGTAGGAAGATTTGGGTTTGGTCCCTAAGTGTTTTGGGGCCTTGCTCTGGGGACACTGTTGCTGTGGGGCATCATCGAGAACTTGATGTAGAAGGCGCCTCGCTGGGTCAGTGGATGGCAGCAGCTGAAGGTAGGCCCTCTGTCCCCACCGGGGCCGGGAAGTCCCCGGGAGCTGGGTGTTCTCTGGGCCGATGCGCGCGGCAGGCAGCCCTAGGGGGCTGTGGATGCTTCCTCCATGCGCCGTGCTGGGCTGTGGGGCTGCTGAGCTGCAGCGGGGAAAGCTTTAAGTGCACTGAGTCATAGGCATCGGTGCCTGGCGTTGCCATAGGAATCAGATCAGTTGCTAGGGGTGAGGAGTTGGCTGTCATTTGGCCCTGCCTGCTGCGTGGTTCCAGCATGAGCTCATGGTGCAGAGGAACCTGATTTCTTGCTCCCTGCCCCTGTGAGAGCAGAGGAGGTCAGACAGCTCTCTCGGCTGTCGTGGGAAGGCAGGGAATAACTTTGCTTGGTCCTCTGCTTGGCTGCAGTGCTCAGACCCTTTGTGCTTGCCATTCTGCCTTGGTGATCCGCTACCATGTACGCCTTGCTCTTTCATGTTTTGGGAATCCAATTTCATTTGCTTAGCAATAGCTCCCTGCCCTTTGGGAGCCCAAGAGAAGTGAAAGCTGGTTGTAAGCTGATGAGTAAGAGATAAGGGAGGACAGGAGGTAGTAAGCTTGGGGTAATCCAGGGGAAGGGCACAAATGCTGACTACTCAGTTTCCTGTTCTCTCAGAATGCCCCCCAAGCTTGGTCTTGAGTTTTGCCTTGAGCATGGCTGCGATGCCTTCCAGTGCTCAGACTCTTACAGGTTTTGTCCTCTGTGCTCACACCTGAGTAACTGCTTGATCATCTCTGGACAGATACACGCATTCAAGCTCTGGGGATGGAAGATGCAAAACATCGTTGCCCCCCTCCATTCTACTAAAGGAAACAGCTTTACTGTGAATATCATCTTTCCACAGAAAGGTGTTATGACAGGCACAAGCCTGTCAGAGAACCAGTGTTACAGAGAATCTTGCTGATGCAAGGTGTCATTTTGTTTTGCTACAGTTCCTCTTGGCTTGCTGCCTCTTGGCCGCTGAATTACAGTCCATGTGGTGATGCTAACTTTGGTCCCTGTGGGCAGTCCAGGCATGCGTGTTTGTCCCGTCTAGTGTTTCCTCGCTTATTTCCAGGAGACTGACATTAGAGGGCAACAGCTGGTTCCTGGGGGTCTTTCCTAAGAATTGGTACCCTTAGGAGGTGCTGCGTGCTGTGCTAGCTCAGTCCTGGGTTTGTCATATCTTGTGCTCCAGGTGAGAGCGAGAAATATTTGCAGGCAACAGCAAACACAGTTGTCTGTTTCTTGGGCCCTCTTAATTTCTTGGCCCCCTCAGTAGTATGGCATGTTTGGTGAAAAATACTCGTTCTAGCAATAGGTCTTTAAATTAAAGTGATGATTCCTGTACTTCTTGCTGTCGTGTAGTAGAAAGGGTTTGCTGGATGATACTGGAAGGAGGTTAGGGTGGTATGCGTGTTGTTCTCTGTCTTACTAGCTCAGCCTACGAAATCCTGTTTTAAGAAGCTCTGAGCTGTTCACTTCTGTGTGCAGATCCCAGCAAACTGAAGCACCCACTTTAGTGTTGCTGAGAGCTCTGGCCCTCCCTTATGGGTAGAAGCCGGGGGGTGATTCCTGGGAAAGCTTCCAGCGCTGGGCCAGCTGTGGAAACAGCTGGGCTTTGTGCCAGCCCTTCGGAGGGAGGGGGAGCTCTTAGCTGCAGTGAGTGTATCAGGCAGCGGCTAGCATAGCCTGTCGCTTTCCTCGGTGTCTTGCTGCTGCTCCTGTTTCAGGAGAGAAACTAATCTGGACACAGCTGTGGTCAAGCAAAGCCTCACTGAGACGGTTGGTACAGGCTCCTGGTGTCCCTATGATAGCAACTGGCACAAAAGAATCTGACACATGTTGGTGCTTCTGAGGGGGAGGAGGAGAAACAGAAGGGAGGAGGAGGAGGAGGAGGAGGAGTTCCTGCCTATATTGAAGGGGAGGGGAGGCATGATCTCTGGGTAGGTAAAGATAAGGCAGGCTATGGAGAAAATCAGTGAGAAGAGCCTCTTTGGGGGAGGGAAACTGGTGATCTCTGTGTCTCATCTAGTAATCTCTGCAGTTCTTGTTCTAGACGCTGCAAAATAAACTGCGGTATTTGGGCGCCATGGCTGCAGACCCGCTCTCAGAGCTTCAGGATGACCTGAACTTGGATGATACCAACCAGTCACTCAGCCAGCTCAAACTGGCTTCCATAGATGATAAGAACTGGCCAGCAGATGAAGTCCCTGCTTTTCCCAAATCAGGTAAGTATCCTACTTGTTTGGGGTCTGGGTTTAGGCCAACAAGGAATTGTTTGTCCTGCAATGTTGTGGTCATATCTACACAAATAGAGAGTCCCAGCTCCATCTGAAAGCTTTATAGACCCATTAGTGTTGCGCCACACCCAAGTGAATTAGCCCTGCCATTGTATAGCGCTAAAGGCTCAGAGCCAGCTGATGTAAATATACTCTTCTCAGTTCTGGCACTGACTGTACTTTGGTGGTGACAGTATGGACATGCTGTAAGTGCTTGAATGTCCTCTGCTATGGTCTCTTGCAGGATAGTTTGATCTTCCTGGATGGAAGGGTCTTGAACTTCCATATGGAAGCTAGGACTGGAGAACTGGGCTGTTGCTCTGAAGGTCTGTAGGAATCCAACCTACTACTGTGCTACGAACTGTTGCCCAAGGAGGTCAGGGAAACCAGCTCAAGGGCACAAAGGACAGCCATCCAGTTCCCTTCTTCTAATTGCTTGTTCGTTATGTTTTGTGCAGAGGACTCCAAAGGCTCCCCTGAGCCTGTCACTCACCTGCGGTGGGATGATCCCTACTATGATATCGCCAGGCACCACATTGTGGAAGTGGCAGGTAGTGGTCTTTTCTCTCTGTTTTCTCCTTTGATATCTTTGCAGCTGGGCTGAGGAAGGGTCTCTCTAATGGAGTTGTGGGGGCATCTGCTATATGCCAGGCCCAAGTGGCAAGGACAGCTGGCATCATAAAGAGAAGAAGCACCAAACTTCTTGAGTGTTTGCAATAAGTGTAATTTTCCATTGACCTCAGTTAAACTTGCATTCTTTCTTGGGTCTTACTGTCTTGATTATGTTATTAGCAGGACTCGGTCACTTTTGCTGAATTGTTTTAGCTGTGGCCTTTGACTATATCCTGAGCACAAGATGTGGATTCTATATGATAATGTCACAGAAATTAACTAGTTATGCAGGACCGTTGTGAGCTCCCTCAGCTGACTGAGTAGGTGTGGCAGCTCTCTATTGTATCTGAGTGGCCAGAGGTTGCCATCCTGTCCATGTACAGCATTTTTTATAAACCTGAAACACAGGGGAGAGGCTTCGAGCCCACTCCAAGGCAGGACCTGATCATTTGGGGTCACAAGCATTCTGATTTCTTCTGTGTGGTTGTCTTATCAATATTATTTTAATTACACTAATCCTCGGCAATTTACAGCTGGGACCTCTGTGAGAAAGACGCTTGGGGATAGTTTTTAGGTTGCTGTGGTAAGTCTGAGGGAAGGGTCATTCTAGTTTGTCTTGTGTTCCCCGTTTAAGAAAAAAAGCTTCTTCAGCCTGTTGGGACTTGATGCTCTTCCTCCTTGGTCATCTATAGCCAACCTCCCTCCCTTCCTCTTGCCGTTTCTCTGTACCTTGGTTTCTGTCCCACATGTGAATTTGCAGAGAAGCAGAAATGCAAGCTGGAGTTGTCCTGATCAAGGGTTGTTCTGCAGCAGGGCTTGACCAGAGGGGAAAGATTCGCAGGCACTTAACTTGGCAAGAGTTGTCCTAACATCATTCTTTCCTGGGCTGTCATCTAGAATGAGGTTTCTTTCTCCTAACCTCTCATGTTACATTTTTTAGGGAACAAAATGATAATGGCAAACTCAAAACCTTGTCCTTTGTCTCCCTCTGTGCCTTTGGCTGCTTAGGATGACAGGCAAGGTGTTTAGCATTTGAGCCATTGTGTCTTCCAGATTCTCTGCGAATTCTTTGATTTGCAGATGTGTTAGTAACCTTATTTTCCAAGTGGCTGGAGTTCCAGAACTGGAGTTAATATGGGTCTGCATTCTGGTCTCCCTGCTGCTGAAACGGGGAGGGAACAGATGTGTGGAGTCCTGCTATTTCAGTGATAATAGCTAGAACATTTGTAATGCAAATGGTAGAGGTAACTGGTGTCTCTAAACTCTGGGAGCTGGGGAGTTAAATTATACTGTTGTTCACTCCAGACAAAGCCCAAGTGCTTAGCAGAGAGTTTAGATCACAGACATTGATAAGACTGGAATGTCAACCCAAACCAAGGATACACTTCGTGCGCTGCCTCCTGATGTAAGCACCAGTCTTTCTGCGGGATTTCTGTTCTGAGGTAACACAACGGTTGTTTTACAAGCTTTCTGAATGGAGTATCGCTGCAAGGGAGATGCGTCTCAGTGGCTGTTGGAAAGCAGCCATTTGACACAGATGTCTAGGATAGCACGTGAAGAATCACCTAACTTCCTGAGAGGGTTTCAGGGCGGTATGATGGCTGCCTGGGAGGTGTGCCTGTATTCTGAAGGAGTTCTCTTCCCTGTCATGGTTTGAATTTGTGTTTCTAGTGAGTTCTCTGGCCCTGTCAGGTCTTTGTATAGTACAGAAGCATCTCATAGAACCGTCTGTTGTTGGCTGCTACGGGCCACTTTTCACCAACTACTGGTTTATCTGAAAATGTACGATAGCCACCCAACAAAATGTGGTGCAATGCCTTTTGTGGGTAAAGAAGCACAGCTCCAGGTAGTGGATTTGCTGGCACTTAGTTTTTGGGACTCACTGGTGTCTCATCTCCTGGAAGCAGGATTTATGAAGTTGGCGTCTGGAGCTGAAGCAGTTTGTTCAGTTCTCTTGGTCAATAATTAATAACGTTAACTGTTCAGAGAATCAGACAGGATAATATTCTCTGGGCTGTCACTGGAGGCAAAAAATCTGGGAAAATCTGGAAAAATCCTTTTAGAAGTAGCCTGGGGGGTCAAAATCTCACTGGAGGATTAAAATGGAACTGTTTGGATCTGGCTCTACTGACAAGCTGTGCTTATCAGCACTTTTAGGTGCAATGAACATTTGCCACGCTGAGCCTGAAACAGAGCGGCTCCACCCCAGTTCTCTTGTAAATATTAGCAAATGGCAGCAGATAAAGGGTAGTTTTATCCGTTCTGCTGTTTTATGAGCTTTCTCTTCTGTGTCCTTTCCTGTTCTGCACTTTAGAACAGAAAGCATATGGCTAATTCTGTTTGTGCTTTCCCTGAAATATATTCTGGGGTGCTGATGCTATTTTGAGACAAAAGCAGAAGGCTGGTTGCTGTCCTCAGGCTGAAATCTCAGGGTTATCCTGCGTGGTCAGAGCAGTAATTGCTTCTAGGGGGATGGTGCACAGTGTTAATAGAAAATAGCTTATTAAAAAAACAAAAAACAGAACAAACAACCCCCCCCCCCCCAAGTTTTGTTTACAGAAAGTTAGCGCACTCATTTTCTAGCTGACTTTAATTTGTGACTCAAATCAAGTCATGTTGGATTTGAATATCATAGCTATCTGGCCTAAGGAGGAAGGAAATTATTCAAAAACATTTTGCAGAGTTTGCCAGAAAAATAAGTTTTTTGTTGTTGTTTTTTTCCCTCACTTCAAAATAGTGCAGCAGTTTCATGGAAGCTCCCCTTTGTGCCCTAAGCTCCTATCTCTTCTGGGGGCTAGGATTTTCCTGGAAGAGGCTGTCCGTGGTGCACTGCTTTTTGTCCACTGGAAGGAGCTGGCATGTCATTGCTGTTTCTACTGATGGTGTGTCGCAGGAAGACGGGGCAAAAGGCATCCAGGCCACTGTTCCGAGGGATTATGATGGCATTGTTGAGAGTCGGAATATTTTAGTTTTAGGAAACTTTCTTTTGGTTCTGGGATTTAATGCTTTTTGGAAGGAAAGAGATGACACTCTTTGCCTATACTTTCAGACCTGCCTTCAGGTGTCTGTTTCTGGAGCATATTATGGAGGCTGTGGAGAGGTCTGTGTGTGGTAGTTCTCTTCTTGACTCTGAGTTCCTCTTTTTGTGAACATTGTAGCAGATAAGTCTGTCTTAACATGTGGCTGGAAGTTGGAGCAGATGTGGCCTGTTTTCACTGCACAAACCACTTCTGCAAAGTGTGTTTTTTTTTCCCTTACATCACATAGCATTTGGAGGAAACACAGGCTTCTGGTTGAAGGCTGTTGATGAACTTCTGTTAAGTTTAAGAGTTTCTGTATCCTGCCGCTGATTCTTCCATGACAAAGGTGCTGCTCCCATCTTCCTGGGGACTGAGGCAGACTAGTGTGATGCAATCTTGGCCTTGAATTTCAGCAGAGGCTGAATTGCAGGAACATGGCAGATAGTTAATAACAGTCTGAAGAAGGTCTCTGGAGATAGCAGTTCCTGCTGGAAATCTGGGGATGTGTGAGAAGAGCAGGTCTCTTGATAGCTCTCTGGTAATGCGTTCCTTCCTCATTCTTCTGCCCAGTCTTGTAGTCAATAGGCAAACCTGTAGCTGTGAGGTGCATCAGAATTCCCATTTTCCACAATAACTGGCTTTCTTCCTTTTGCAGTAAAAAGGCTGGGGCTTAACATATAATTCACATATGAATTTGCTGCTGCTCTGGAGCTTGGAAGTTGGTGTAGCAGTTGTCAGCAGAGTGGCCATTGCCATTTACTTCAGCTACGTAGTCCCTACCCAGTGACTTCAAAGCCTTGCTGAAGTCAAGAGCATGTTTCTGCTAGACTTGTGGGAAATCTGATGCCTCACACCGTTAACTGGCAGTGTGGAGGGCTGCCCTTGAAGAGAAGGCTTGATCCTAGTGTGTAGTAAGACCTGCTGAAGTGGGAGAGCAAGGTGGCGAGCTGGGGGTGTACCTTCTTGAGTGTTACTAGACCGCAGAGAATCTTGGTGCCTGGTGCCAAACTTACCTAAAAGGTATTGTAGCTGGCTGGTGGCTGCAGGTGCCAAAGTTGTAACTAATACTGATGATTTCCTGTTGCAGTTCGTGGCTGATGTGGGAGATAAAATCAATTTTGGAGCAACAGTAGCTGCTGTTGCACTAAGCAGGCAACAACAGAAGTTGCAGACAAAGCTTGTGTAGGAAGTATTGTTGCAGCATGTTTTTGGTGGCCAACGTGCTCAGCAAAGGCCTCTGATAACAAGGGTCCTTTTCCCTTCCAGTATGGTGCATTATTATTGGCTCCATTAACACAGGAAGCCTGTATTTCTGCTGCATTTGGATGTAGTTTCTGGCTTTGACTTTTCATTTAAAGAGTATTTCCATGATACAGAATGATGAGTTGCTTCTGTAGAACTGGGCCCATCCAAAGGAAGCCCAGCTTCTGCACCATATTTTGAGATGTGAGATCAAGGGAACAGAAAGTTTCTAAGGGAGTCTAAGTTTTTAAGGTTTCTAAGGGAGGTCAAGGGAACAGAGACTTTCTTTCTAGAGCCTTGCTCTACTGAGCCTCCTACGTCAATAGGCCCATTTGGGTCTGTAGAGTATATGGCTGTGGGAAAGATCGAAAGGGGCTGGGGTTGGCAATAACTGTCTTCATAGCCTCCTCCCTGCACAGAGAAACCTCCCCCACCCAATTGGCAGTTTATTTATTTATTTTTATTCAGAATCTATTAAAAAGTTTTTAAAGCTATGTTGAAGATCTAAATTGTCCTCATATTCTTGTTAGTGAAATTTGGCTTCTTTCAAAACAGTCTGTTAAATGTGTTATTCATACAGTGTGATGCCATCCTATGTACACTTCTGAGGTTGTTCAAAGGACCTTGAATTTCAGAATTTGTTGCGTTTAACCCTGTTAAAAGTGGCAGTATGGCAGTTGCCATTTTGTTGGTGGCAGAAGTGTAACTGTAAGCGCCAGAAATTGGACTATGATTATACAGAAATTGTTGCAAATTCAAGAGACTCAGGAATCATGGGTTACAGATACCGCCTTTAATTGCTAGATGTGGTTGCTTTGGAGAGGAGCATGGGGGAAAGATGAAGTAGAAGGAGCTTCACTGCTACAAGACAGCAACTAAATGCATCCCAGCGGCAATCTGGCTAGACTCTGAGACTTTGTACTCAAGATTACTTTCTCGAAAAGAGTGCAAAACTTGGCTTGCTGTAACTTTGTTTCTGTTCCTCCAGACCAGGGTGCACTTGATGGGGCCCAACCAGGTAGGTAGATTTTTTGTGATACTGTAGATCATGGTATTCCTTCAGCATGACCATGGCCTGTAGCTGGGTTATCTCAGGGGAGCCCAAACTTTGCTCAGCCTTGGGCTGTGCTGGCAATTTTTCAGGAGTCCAAAGGCTGCACAAAATTGTCGTCTGAGGACTGCACCTCTGCCTCAGGCACAGCAGAATCATCTGAGCCAAATTTGGCCTGTGGGCTTTACTTTGGGCACTTTGGGGCGCTCGGATCTCAGTGTAAATCCTGTTTCTCTTCTGGTGGTGGCCTGCTTGGACCAGTTCAGTTTGAACGCGCATTTACCTTGATGTCACGTGTGCTGTAGAAGTTCATCCTAGGATTGCTTCCTGTTCCTTCAAATGATCTGCTGCTGCATTCACTTACTATGCAGCTGGCACTTAAATTGGATTCTCCAGCTGAAAACTATTATTATCAAATTCTTCTCCATTTGGTTGCAGAGATGTTGTGTTTTGATAACTTGTTCCTCATTCTAGCCTGAGGCTGTGCTAGACTGCTCTGTGCTTGCTGAGCATTTGTTGATAGTCTGGACTTCAGTCCCAGGCCTTAAGAATTTGGCTGCCAGTGCTTTCACACGTCTCAGTGTACATGAAACTCTCTTCTGGTGTGAAATTCTTTCTGCTGTTTCTGAACAGCAGGCCAAGACCTTCACACACGCCATGGAAATGCTGATCCTCACTACCTCATTACGTGGGTTCTTCTCCCCCATTTGCTGTGTTCTAATGGGAGACATCCTCCCATTTTGCATTCTTCAATCTGATCCTCTAGGTTTTTTTTTCTGTATCAGTTAGGGCTTTAGTCACTTGATAAGCCTTTATAATTCTGGCAGTGATTGGATATTGGGAATACCTAGGTGGAAGATGTCATGCATTAAAATACTGCTCCTTTGAGCTCCTTACTTTCTTTTCTTGAGAGGCTAAATTCCTGTTGGAGTTCAACAGACATCTAAAATCTACCAGTGATACTTAAGCACTGCTCAGCCGTGTCATAAGTTTGGCAGGGACCTGAAATTACATTAGTGTTTTGTTTTGTTTTGTTTTCCTGACAGTGGCTCTGATAAACTTCCTCAGCTTTGTGAAACTTGTAGCGTTCTAGATTTCTGTAGTGATGTCCCCTCCTTATCCCTTAACTATCAACTTTGTTGTTTTACTGATGACACTAGATTTTGGTGGCAATTTTTATCTGTCTGCATTCTCTCAGTATCAAAGTACCAGGATATTCTCATTTGATTCTTTCATCAAAGTGGGATCCTCAGCTGAGAGTATCTGGTGAACGAACAGGGTCCCTGGACTGCAGTTTTACTGCCAGCTGAATAATATGATAGCATCAAATCATGGCATAAAGGCTGACTGGTAATTTTCAGGAGAAACACCTAGAAATGCATAGCAGGATTTGCAAGTCAAGCGTGTATTTTCCGTGTTGGTTGTACAGATTTGTTTAATACAGAGTCCTGTCTCAGGACTGTTACTGCTACCTTGATACAAATTTCTGCTCTGATATGTTTGCATTGCTGCAGGTTGCCATCTGAAACATTAGCCTTGGTGTTTAAACTTCAGCCCTTCTGGAAGCGTTGTCCTGCACTGATGGTTTGGAACCACAGGAATGGTGTTCCTTGCCTCATGTCTCAGAAGTGCACTGGAAACACTGCTTTTCAGATGGGAGGAAAAACTGAATTTGGGCCTTAAAAGCACCACAGCAATGTTCAGGAGAATTAGTGTGTCTCAGTGCTACAAGTCAATATCTATTTAGATGAGCAGCAGTCTTGACTGGATAGGCTCTGCTTGTTGGCTGCTGTCTTGCTCCTTGTTGTTTAAAAAATAATAATTCTGAATTCCATTTTATAGGGAGGTAGTTGAATTCTGGTGTACACTGAAAATATTTTGTTATGTATGAACATACAAAGGTATGCACTTTGTTGGGGTGCTCTGTGAGTACCAACGTATATAATTGCTTCTTTGTTGGTTTGTTGTTAACTATTGCTGAGCATTTCTTGTCTGGGAGAGGTAGCAGACAGCCTGAGAATCTGAGTAATTACTTTATGGTCTACAGTTGTGTTCAGTGGAAACTTTAGCTACTTGAGATTGCAAACAAGGGGTGAAAATGTAGAGACATAAGATTAATATTGCAAACAGGAGAGCAAACAGTACAAGGGATGGAGCATCTGGGAAAGATCAAGCGCGATAAGGATCTGTTCAGTCTGAGGCAGAGAGGCAGTTTCCTCCAGCAACCAAGAATGCACGGAATGGCCTTTAGGTTCTTGTTTATAAATTGGAACAACTGATTGTTCATCTCTGATGCTCAGGAACTGAATTTTGTTATATCTGGAGAAACCAGACTGATCTGATTTACGTCAGGTGGAAACAGGGTTGGCATTTAGTTGTTTTGAATGTTTCTATGTTGACAGGCTGCGCTCACTGTGATGAAACTGGTGTGAAACCCAGAACTCAGTGGGCATGCTGGTTCCTGTGTAGTTCTCACGCAAAAATTCATTCAGATTTGGAAGGCAAAATGGGCCACTCCTTTTTCAGTGATCCAAAAGTCTGTAGATAATCTTTTGGTGTACTTGGCCCTGGAAATTATCCAGGGGAAACATGCCATCTCCCCTTTGGCAGAATCATGGATTGTCTGTTTTTTCTTTTATCAGCAATCCCAGACCTTTTTACCAAGGCTGTATAAGAAATGAGATTCTAGACTTTGCCTAGGCCCTGCCATAGGCTTTGATGTTATTCTAGAGGAAGGTGTGCTCAAGGAATTTGGTTCCTGACTTGCGATTTGTCCAGCCTGGAAGTCAGCGCCCAGGAGCCTGAGCTGAGTGTGTGGCCACCTGCAATATCACATGAAGATGGTGCTGTACTGCAGTTCTTCACAACCAAGGCCTGCCTTGATCAAACCTACAGTCTGCTTCAGACCCTCAGACCATCCACTTCAGCCTCTTGGTTAACTGGAGATAGCACCTATTCTGACTTTAGCACTCAGCTATGATCTGCACAGATCAGTGGTCTTTCTGGCCGTTTTCTGTCATCACTACAAAACTCAACAGATTCTCAGATGCTACCATCTTCTTGCTGCTGTGCACGGGCAGGATCCTTTGTCTTCCAGATGGATCCATACAGGTAGTTAAAGACCACTGGAAAGAGTCACCATATGCCGTATCCTCCTGCCCATGACTTTCTAGTCTGCATCTTTGTTTTGTAGACAGCTTATGTGCATTTGACCCAGCCCGAAAGGTCATAGCAAGCTACCAAGAAACTCTAGGCTAGGCAGAGAGTGGGCTACCGTGGGATATGCAATGTGATGTTGGTCTTGTGGCCTGGCTGTGACTGTATCTGGTTATTCCAGATGATCCTTGCATCACTCTCTCCTAGTCCTGCTTTCTGGGTCATGTGTCCTCCCTAATTGCCCCTTACCTGCGCATGTGTGTCAGTGTGATGGCCTATGCCAGCCCTTTCCTGGTCTGTACCTGGTGCTGCCTCAGTGTCCCTAACCTTTGTAGAGGCTCTGGCTTGTGTGCATCAGTAAATTCTGTCTTGTGTTGTCTGGTGAGTGACTTGAAAATGAGACTTGCAAGGGAAAAATAGAAGTGAACAAGTAGAGAGAGAATCTGTTCTTCTGGCCAGAATGGGGGTAAAAGACAGGATTAGTGGCTTCTTAATGTCATGGCTTGTGTATGTGAATTCTCTGGCTGCCTTTTGCAGCAGCAAGTGGTCATCTGTTACAAACAGGCAGTGTTCCTGGAAGCCTCAGGTTTGTTCTTCTGGGGTTTAATCTGAGATCTCAGTTGCTGCACAGCAAGTCTAACCAAGGAATAGTTGGGCGCTGAAGCCCATGCAAGGGTGAGAAAATAGCTGCATGCTCTGAAGACTGTAAATCCAGCATGGGGAAAAGCATATCTTTCAAGAGGAATGATGTACTACAGGGCTGTCCTTCATAAGTAGAGATCCTTGCTGCTTGTCAGTGTTGTGGTCTGAATGGGACGGTTGTGCCATAAGGGAGGGAGGAGGATGTTCTTGAATATAATCTCAGTGGTCCCTTTCACTGCTCTGTGCTCCTTCTGATTGTCAAGAAAGCATAGCTGTCAGAGCAGGGTGAGTAGCCAGAAAGATGGGAAGACTTTAACCCTTCACACTAAAGGAACAATTTCACTTCCACTGGTGCTAAAAAGCAAGCCATCCTTATGGAAATGAATTGGGTGGTTCTCTCTCAGATGGGAGACTTTCCCTCAAGATCTGTGTATCCAAATGATTTGTGACCTGGTTCGTTCTTATCTAAACCTCTCAGTTCCCCTGGCATATCTGCTAAGCTCGTCCATGCCCACCTGCTTGGGTTTTGTTCATTGG
The DNA here is from genome assembly GCA_013399475.1 of Chauna torquata. Taxonomy (NCBI): domain Eukaryota; kingdom Metazoa; phylum Chordata; class Aves; order Anseriformes; family Anhimidae; genus Chauna; species Chauna torquata. Next base: position 83,484 of record VXAL01005079.1, on the reverse strand, counting down.
GCTGGAGATCTCTGCTGGCAGAAGTTCGCTGATGTATGAAGATGTGCTTTGGGCAGAACTTCGCTCGTTGTCTCTGAAGCCTCAAGAGGTGGCTGGGAATGCCCTCCCCTAAGACAATGAGGTTGCTTTAAGGGTTATTTGGCTCCAGTTTGATGGGGACTGTTTTCTGCTGGGTTTTTCACATAGAATACTTGGTTGTGCCACACTTTGCAGCTCCTTCCAGCTCAGATTGTGAAAATACTGTGGATGGAAAAATCTAGGAAGCAGTGAACAACAGCTTGTTCTGCAGCCCCCTCTGGAGAATCCAGCAGACCTAAACTGGTCCATCTGTAGAAGAGGCTTGTGATGATGCTTGCTTCTCATCTCTGGGATGTGGCTGGGACTGCCTGTTTCTGGGAATTTCTTGGTTTCGAGGGTATGAAATGGCTTTGTTCTGTGTGCAGGATGAAGCTTTAGGTGAAGCAAGAAACACATACACCAGACCATGAGCAGTTAGTCTGGGACTGTGTGCAGAAGGGGAGGAGTGGTTATTGTGTCTGTGAGGGGCAGTTTTCCTGTGCCTCCCCATGCATGCATGCAACAGGAGCAGTGCCCCCAGGGGCAGTGTTGCAGGATTAATGCTATGAGCACTCTGCTCTGTACTGGAGGCCTCCATCCCTACGTGCCCCAACGCATCCTGGCTTCCAGTCGTTCCCCTTCTTTCAGGGCTGGCGCATGGACTCTGTTCTCCATTCACATTGCCAACTTGCCAGGCCCTTGGTGTTCAGGTTTCTGCTTCCATACTAGGCCCATGGCAACTCTGCTGAAAATCTGGTTTATCTTTGCTGTCAGCTTTGTCAGTCTGGACTTCTGCCTTGTTATGGTGGTTTTCCATGCTCCATTTCCCCTTTGTTGCCAAGACCGCAGTATAGTCCTGGAACTCCCTGTAATCTCTGGCATTTCTTCTGCAGGTGATGACAAATATGGAAGGAAAGTCATTTTGTTCAGTGCCTGCCGGATGCCCCCAAGTCATCAGCTTGACCATGTGAAATTGCTGGGGTGAGTGCTGTCTTTTGAGGCTGCTGTTAACTTCTTAAGCCTGACATAATTCCCAGGTACTGGATTCCTGAGGCCAGATCTAGATGGAGTATCTTCTTTAGCTGGACACATCCTTGCAAAGTGCTTACCTCCATTGCTGGGGATGCAAATCCTGTGTTACGGCACACTAAAAAGAGGCCCAAAGGGAGGAAGAGCATCTATGTGGCAGAGCACGAAGTGAGCATCAGTTGTTTCTTTTTAGGTACCTGAAATTCACACTGGACCAGTACGTGGAGAGTGATTACACACTGGTGTATCTGCACCATGGCCTGACTAGTGAGAACAAACCATCCCTGAGCTGGCTGCGGGATGCCTACAGGGAATTTGATCGCAAGTGAGTAGGGGACAGCAGACAAAGATGTAGCATGCTGCTCTGTAGCCTAATACAGATCATCTTCCCCCTGCTCCCCATGTCGCTTGGTGATCATAATTTACTATTGCTTATTTCTGCTGCTTGTACAGGTGGGTTTTTGTTTGATGCAGGCTGAATCATGGGATGCACAGCTCCTTCTGAAGTTACATCTTTTAGGCCAACAGGCAAGCAGCAAAACCAGGAAGCAGTGCGAGAGTGTCAGCCCCATGGTATAATCGTTGCTTCCTGGCGAGGCTGATCGCTGCTTCTGGGTGAATCTTGGAATAATGTAGAGCATGCCCTTAGCATCCCCCAGCAGCGGGCAGCCTGACATGGATACAAAGCTTGCAAGAGCAGAGGCCGTGGGTGCTGGGGAGTGGTGAGGCAGGGTCCAAAAGGAATGGAGCACCTGGGGTGCCCTAATCTTGTGAAAAAGTTGGTTCCTCTGCTTAAAGCACAGTTCATCCTCACTTAGCTTCTCTTGGCAGGTACAAGAAGAACATCAAAGCCTTGTATATTGTGCACCCAACTATGTTCATCAAGACCCTGCTGATTCTCTTCAAGCCTCTGATCAGGTAGGAAGCACTGTAAGAGGCTCACCCACATCCTCACACTGCTGGGGCTTTCCTGGGGGGGCACGGGATGTGCACAGGCTGCAGAGCCTGCCCTGCTGTCTCTCTCGTCCTGTTTCTGAGCTCAGAAATATTCAGACACAAGAAGTATTACCTACAGAATTTGCAGATCTGTGCTGCTCCCTTGCTATCCAGCCAATTAGAAGTAATGTGGTCCAGGCGCTGCTAATAATGAAAAGGGAAGTGAGAGCATCAGTCCAAGTTATATTTAATTCATTGTGTTGATGCTGAAATCCTAACTCTGTAAAATAATTGAAAAGTTGTCTCCAGCCTACTGCTGAGGTTAGGAAGGAGAAATCCAGTGCTTTAGGGAGGCTGCCTCTGCTAGGGTTTCTAACATGACCTGGAAAGTCTTGGCATCTCCTGGTAAAATATGTGGAGTTGGAGTGCTGTGTGGGCAACATCTCTGCTGCTCAGCCGTACTTGCTCCTTTGTCCCATCAAGGTCTCTTTCAGACCCCTGCTCTGCTTGCCTGTAAGAAGCCCACCCTTCTGATACTGGATTTACTGATTACTCACCTACCTACTTGTCTCTTTTTTTTCAGCTTTAAGTTTGGACGAAAGATTTTTTATGTGAACTTCCTTAGTGAGCTGGAGGAGTACGTGAAGCTGGAACAGTTGGGGATCCCGAGCCAAGTGCTGAAGTGAGAGTGCTGCCTATCTCCCATTTGTTTAGGGCTCTACGAGAGGGGATTTTCCTGGATGAATGGCAAGGGGAGGAAGGGATTGTTCCACCTATGCAGTGGTTTTAGAGGGAGTGGTGACAAATTGCCATAAAGACTGTTGTTTCTCTCCCCTGTCTTTCCTGTATGTCTTTGGCCCCAGTGCCCAGTTCTGTCCTTGACCTAAAAATGCTTTGCCAGTGGAGCACCCATCATGCGTCTCCCACCCTACCCCACAGGGGCTTTCTGCAAGCTATTGACATTAACACTGACTTGGACCTTGTGGTGTGTATCTGCTGTGTCTGGGCACCTGCTTTGCTCCCTTGGCACAGTTCAGCTTGTCTTTGAGGCTTCTCAAAGTCACCACAGCCTTGGTCCAACCACACTGATTCCCTGTCCCTTGCATACATGTGCAACTGTCTCATCACAAACAGTGCTGCCCTGGCCTCTTACTTGTGCTGTGGTCTTCAACTACTCCAGCTCTTGATTCCATTTAGATCTTCCTTTCCCCCTGCTTTTTTTCTAGCAACCAAATATTTGTTTGTGTTGCTCCAGAGCTGCCTGTCCTGTTTTTGCGTAGGTGGAATCAACCATGCTAGGCTGGAGGTGTGACCGGTGTGTTAGCAGTGGGTCATGTGCAGTGCTGAGTTTGTGCTCTTTCTGGGAGGTAGAGTGGCTTTTTACTAGTCTGTGTTTTGCCACAGATATGATGAATATCTGAGATCCCTGCAGAAACCTTCACAAGTACCCCAGAAGCCAACACCCCCACGCCCACCACTGCCAAACCAGCAGTTTGGAGTCTCGCTCCAGCAGTGAGTATCTCTGGATTGTGTTGCTTTTGCCCTGACCTGCTTGATATGAGGTTACTGTATTTGTAACTGAACAGCTGCAGAAGCAGCTGTAAAGTTTCTTGCAGTTTGGACTTCCTACAAAACAATAATCGTCCTTCTGAGGAACTCTGTGTCTGTATCCAGATCCTGACTGACTCAGTTCAGTTCCACCCTCTTCATTCCCTGGCTAGATCCTATCTAAATTAGGATGAGGTTGTTTCTGCAGCTAAGGCTCACTAAGGGAGGAGCTAAATAAGGACCATGAGGACAGCTTTATGCCACTAAAAACTTCATCTAAGCAAAGGAAGTATGTGAGAAGCTGTGAGATGTCTTTAGGGCTGTGCTATTTTTACTGAGTAGTGCTGCAGATCTGTTTCTTATTTTTTTCCATATCATAAATACTATTTTAAAAGCACTTCTATTCACCCTTGTACTGATTTCCACCACCCATTCCTGCATGGTGACACAGGCAAACACAGATGCTGGCAAGCGATAGTGATACTGGCTAAGTGTTGAAGGTATTTTTAACTTTGAGTGTGATTTTGCAGCTGGGGAATAAGGAGGAGCCAGTATTGTGTGGCCAGAGAGATCCTCTGAAGCAATCTGGGAATGCATTCCCCAGCGTCAACACAACATTTCCAAATGTAACCCATGTGGTGCTGTGTGCCTGAGCCTGTTGGTGGCCTGAGAGGGGTGAACAGCTCCATACAATAAAGTGGTATAGACCCTCAGATGTGAGGGTGGCAGCGAATACCTCGGCATCACCAGGCCTTCCCTGACAGCCATTGTGTTGGTATGTCTTCCGTTACAGGAAGTGGGTGGATAAACTTATCCCATGTATCCTTCTGTCATGTGTCAGCTTCTTTCTGCCTGTGCCCACAAGGGGGAAAGACAAAGGCAGTTTAACTCTCTTCACCCGGTTTGTAACTAGCAGCCTTGCCTTCTGGGAACCCCATTGCCCTGGTGTCTACATGCTATGATTTTTATAGAAGACAAATATTGCTGTGGTGTAGTAATGAGCCCAGACTTGCTCCAGTGAATGACTTAGCATGATGGGTGAAGAGGAGAGAAGGCAGGAGTAATGGGTGAACAGGGGGACTGGGATAGCAAGATCCTATGTGCCAATCAAGGGTAGTGTTTGAGTGTTTAACTTCAGGTCTCAGGGGCTGCATGCAGGGCAGGGAGGACCAGTCATTTGTAACCTTTTTTCTCTTCCCACAGTCTAAGGGAGAAGAGCCCTGATCAGTCTCCTATTCCTCTGGTGGTCAGAGAGACCATTGCTCATTTGCAGGAGCATGGTAAGTGTTCAGGGGAAGCTGCAGCCCCTCTTAATTTCACATTGGCAGCCTCTCCTCCACCCAGCTCCCATCCAGAGTGTGGTGAGAAACAGCAGAGCAGTAATCTAGAATAAAGTGTAAAGGCCTGACCCAGGTGAGTTAGCGTTCAAGAGATTGTGCAGTTTCATGGCTTGGGAGAGCTTTTTCTGTCAGTTGTACATACTCCCACTTGTATAAGAGTAGCAAACGCTGCTTGTATCCTTTGTCTGCAGCTGGAGGCAGGAAGAATTGCAGTTCTGTAAAAAAGGGACTTGTTGACAACTGTCTGAACATCCTACAGCATGGGTTTGTGATTAAGACCACTGTTCCTAGAGACTCCCACGTAACTGATCTTTCTTCTCCATCTGCTCTCACTTTACAGCTCTTGCAACAGAAGGGATTTTCCGGAGATCAGCAAATACACAGGTTGTCAGGGAGGTCCAGCAAAAATACAACATGGGTAAGTGCCCCAACTCAACAAAGCCCCTCTCGTTCTCTGACTTCTACTGTCCAGCTAGAACTGCGCTGGAGCTAGTCCATGATGGCTCCTCACCTTCTCTCATAGTCCTCTAGGTGAGGCCCCATCAGGATATGACCTGAGTTGCAAGGGAGAAGCATCTGACACTGTATAGTACTTCTGCTGTGTGGAAAGCATAGTCCTTCCCGCTCATGTTTCCTACACTGCCCTTTTCCTTCCTGAATATTTCCCTGTTTCTCAGGGTAGGATATACCATGTTTGTCTAGTTATGCTAGAGGGACTGAAGATAACCAGGAAGAAACCTGGTCATCCTTTTAGTTTGGTATTTTCTAAAGACTCAGTGCTGGATTCAGCAGTGCTTTGCATATGCTTTTGGGACATACTTTTCCACTCTGTTAGAAGACGTGGTGCTTCAGTACCCTCTCTATGTTCTTCTTTAAAACACTGCTTCCCCATTCTGGGCTCTGACCACTATGTCACATTCTTTCTCTGGAGGAGATCCTGCTTTGGCTAGTGAGTGCTGAGTCTCTGCTTTACTTTCTCAGGTGTGCCGGTAGATTTCCAGCAGTATGAAGATGTCCACCTCCCTGCTGTGATTCTCAAGACTTTCTTGAGGGAGCTACCTGAGCCCCTCCTCACTTTTGGCCTCTACAGCCATGTTGTCAGCTTCCAGAGTGAGTTGTAACAAGAGCGTGCTACTCCCTGAATGTTGCATTGGCCAAGGGCAAAGATATCTTCCAAACCACCCTTGCCTGTGGAAGGGACAGTCCTGCATGGGATACCCTATGACTGCAAACTGTGCTTTTGTCAGGGTGTGCGCTGAGGTATTCATCTTTTGCATGGAGAGATGACAATTTCTTGTGGACCTGCTTGTCCCATCTCTCTCGCTTTTTAGGTGTGGAGGAGGTGAATCGTGTGGATGTTGTTCGCAAAACACTCCAGAATCTGCCAGAAGAAAACTACCAAGTGCTCCGTTTACTGACAGCCTTTCTGGTGCAGGTGAGGTGCTCCAAGATTTGGAAGTTGTCTTCTAATTCAGTTGCCTGTGCCTTGCATTAGCTTTTTGACTGCCTGCTCCTTCCTTTCCTTTGAGAGACAAGGAGTGTCACGCTAGGAAATTGCCTCTCTTTACCTTATGTTCCTCTTATGTGGAGTCTCATGACTGAGACATGCAGGCAGGCATTAAGCCAGTGTGGTCTGTACCATGGAGGCTGAAAGCTCTGCAGGGTGGAGGTACAACTGCAAAATACCTGAGTAGAAAATTGGACTAGAAAAGGGGTCACAGATTCACCCTACTCTCTGCTGTTAGGGAAGCCACTGCAAGCCTGTTCTAGCAAGAGGAAAGATCACTTTAGTTAGTGATGATCTGGACTGTAGAGATATTGGCTGACAGTGCTCCTAGTCCTATCATGATATGGCCTGGTTGTTGAGCTGTAGTGGGATGTGGGCAACAGCAAGATGTTGCTCCTCACCTTCTGAATGCTGAAGGTCAAGTGTGTTTCCCCCAGCCATCTTCTGGCAGTGGGTCTTCAGCTTCTGTCTGCCATCCTCCTTCCACTTGCTCTGGAGAGTCTGTCAGCTCTGGCTTTGGGGAGGGTAGAGCGCAGCTGCTGTGTTGTTCTGTAGGATTCACAGTGGTCTCTTTCCTTCCCACGTAGGTCTCTGCTCACAGTGACAGAAACAAGATGACAAACACCAACCTGGCAGTTGTGTTTGGCCCAAATCTGCTGTGGGCCAAAGATGTAGCCATCACCCTAAAAGCCATCAACCCCATCAATACCTTTACCAAGTTCCTGCTGGACCACCAGAAGGAGCTCTTTGAGGATGTGGACGCCTGAATCCAGGGCAGCCCACACCAGCACACTGTGCCCACCTTCCCACCTTCTTTCCCACCTTGTCTTGGAGCTGTGACCAAGCTGTCTCCAGTGCAAAGGGACCATTGATCCCCTGGGTGATGAGCAGAATGAGGGCTGTGGAGATGGTGGAGAAAGTGTAAGTAACCAAGCAGGAGACCTGCTGCTCCAGATGGGGATGGGAGCTGGCCTCCCAGCTGCTGGGTGGAGTCCTACCCCACCTGCCAGTCTGTGCAGCTCCTCCAGGGCTCATCACCAGCCTGCTGCCCTATAAGATGACCTGCCGTCCTTTCCTCCTTCCCTCACGTGCAGTTTCTGCCCTCCTGGTCCCTTCCTCAGCCAAGATCTTTTTTGATTAAACTCCCAACAGCCCCAGCTCACTCCCCTTGCCTCAGCTGGGCTATCAGGGCTAGGGCAGACTTGCTGGGTTTGTGGCAGAGATGTTCTTGCTGCGAGTGCCATCTTTCAGCACTGAACATGCATCCTACCTTTTCCCAGAGGCACCTGAAGCAGTGAAGGGAGCAGGCAGCCCTTGTGCTTCAGGTAGCAGCGTGTCCTGCACTTGCAAACACCACTCTAGCCCCATGTTTTTGGCAAGCAAGTGAAGGACAGGTTGACGGCGCATGGGCTGTATAGACCTGCCAGACTGCAACACAGGGAAGCTGCATTTAGCCCAGATCCTTCTGGGGTTGCCCACTCCAGATACTCTTTGGCTTTTGCTGGGGTGAGGTTACTCCTGTAGTTTCCCAGCTCAGGTGTTTTTGTCCCTCCAGCAGCATTTCCAGCCTGGTTGGGAAGGTTCATGCCACACCTGGCTGTGCAGGGGGCCTGTCTGGGACCCTTTCACAGATGGGAGTCTGCAAGGAGGAGGTGCCCTGGTGGCACTGAACTGCTGAACACTATGAAGATCACTGCCCTTCCCTGTGGCAGCAACACAAGGCCTCTTCTACTCCTTCAGGCATGTATATCTGTGCTAACAGGCACAGACTGCCTTAGTTGGTGTTCTTTTTTCTCTTCAGTTTGAGCAGAACTTTCTCTAGCACAACGCAACAGTGAGCACAGCCCTGAGGGAAGGTCTAGGGACTGGGGATAACCCTCACTCTAGAGTGCACCAGGCCTGGCTTACAAGTTGCTGCCCAGGTGCTGAGCTCTCGTGTGCCAAAGCTGTGAGGGAGCAGCTATTCCATGCCGAGGGCCTTGCCCCCTCTCCTCCTCAGTTCATACTTTCCTTCCATCCTACCATGGAAGCCTCATCTGATGCATCCTGTATGCCCTGGGCATGCCTGGAGAAAGGTTGTCTGCGAGGCAGGCTCAGGGCAGGATGTGCCCGGTGCCTTCCCAAAGCAGCGCATTGCTGTTGGTTTGGGGTTGCAGCATTTTGTTACCTGAGCTAAAAGCGGTCCCTCTCCTTAGCCTGGGCCTGCCAGGGTGTTAGTGGGGAGCTTCTAGCCTTATTTCTGGTATGTTATACCTTTATATCTTGTGCCCTGCATGCCTGGGCCAGTCCTGCTCCCAGCTGCATCTGGCCACAGAGACAAATGTTGTGGACCAAACAAAACTTATTTTTTAAAAGCTACTGGACGCTAAATAGAATTTTTTTTTCATACTATTTTAGCCTGACCAAAAGTTGGTGCCCCGGTTGTAATCAAAATAAGTGACATCTGCTGCAGGGATGATGGAAATTGCTATTTCTGCTGAGCCCTGGAATGGGGATGGGTGTGAACACAGGAAGCTTGGCAGGGCAGTGCAGGTCCAGCCAGCTGGCTTGGAGAAGGCGCACCAACTTGTGGGTGGGAACAGTGAGCAAGAAATTGAGCATTACTAAGGCTGAAGCAAGAGATGTTATAGGACAGGGCTGGGCCTGATCCCTTCTAGATACTGGAGGACTTTTCCCTGTGGAGGCTACAAGGCTGCTTAGTCTTTCTCCTCCAAGAGTAGGAGCCTTCCCTGCTTGGTCAAGATATGAACTGCTTTGGCCTGAACAATTCACAGCAGCAACCAAATATTTTGGAGGTAAAGATACTCAGCTCCTAATTCATCTGTGATCTCTGCTAGAGTAAGTGAGCAGGGCTGATTTGCTGTGGAGTAGTCATCTGCTGTGATGGACAGCGTGGAGAGAGGTGTACTTGCCCCACTATTTACTTTAGGAGGCCAGGCTTCCTGGGCACCCTGGGAGGAATGGGGAGGCTGAAAGAGCCCAGTACTCAGCACCCAGCGCTCCTTCCCTGCAGGCACCCTGCCCTGTTTAGGCTTCAGTATGGCCTTGCTTGTATCTCCCTAGAGGAAAGGTGACCCCAGCTAACTTCTCCGGGGACAAATGAGCTCAAGGCCAGTAGCTTGGAACGGGATATGCTTATGCGCTGGGGCACAAGGCTTTGACCCTATGTGCAGCCGCAGCTCCCTGGGGAGGGTGGCACGTTCCAGCCCTCCGGAGCAGCAAGTGCCATTCCCTGCACAGCAGCCAGGAGCAGCACTGGGGTAGCTTACCGGCTCTCCAGGGGGAGAGCAGGGATTGCTGCACGTGTTCTGTGTTCTGTCCGGAATTTGTTTGGTGGGTGGGTTTTTTTCCCTTTTTTTTTTTTTAGTGAATTCTTGAAATAATATTTCCTTTTTTAGCAAAAAGGAGCCTGGTGCATCCCCTGCAGGCAGGGATAAAAGTCTGCTCCAGTTTAGTGCCTGCAGGGAGTAGATTTGGAGGGTGTTCAGGAAGCTGCTACTGCTCACGGTGGGAAAGTGCTTGCAAGTCCTGGAAGGGACCCAGTGTAAATATCCCCCTTCCTCTGCTGCTCCTCATGCTGGAGCTGCCAGGGGCCCTGGAGCAGGCACAGTAACCGGGGCTGCTTTTGCTTCTGCAGTCTGCTCTCTTGAATGCCTTCTATTGAGATGTGCCCCCTGTGACTTGAGCAAGGAACCGGCCTGGGCCTGCCTGCAGCTCTGCTGGGTGGGTGGCCACTAGAGCCTGCATCTGCCAAGCACAGGGGATTTAAATTCTGTCCTCTCCTGGTCAGTCTCCTCGCAGAGAGCACCATGGGCAGGACACAGGCTGGGCTGTCTGTGGGCCTGGCTGGGCTGTTTCTCTCCTCTGTGTTGGTGGGGGACAGGATCTGGTTAGGATGCTGATCTTTGTCATTTTTCTCCTTGCTGTAGAGCTGCCCAAGAGTCTCTTCCCTGGCTTGTCTTTCAGGTTAGCGATTAGCCATTTCTCCCCGTGGGATGGAGAATTTGTTCCACTCCAACCCTCTGCTTTTTAGCACCTAGACCATTCCCCTCTGCTAAGACCGATGCTGTCGTAATCGCCCCTGGTCACTTCCTGCTCCCTGACCCAAGCCGTACAGTGACACCAGAGCTTTTGGGTGGTGCAGGGGCGGCTGTGGCTATCTGGATCCTTGTGGCAATGTCTGCTAATATGACAGAGAGCTGAGCGCCAGTTTGGTCCCTGTTTCCTCGTTCACGCACAGGGGCCCCTGTGTAAAAATTTTGGCTTTGCTTTTGTTGCTCATGTTCCCTGCCTTCTTTTCTGTTGATGTTCATTAGGTGCAGGGCTGGGGTTTTCACAGTGGTATTAGGTCACATTGTTTATTTCCTTCTAATCTGCACCAATCTTATATTTCACAGTTTGCACTTTTTGTATTTCAATAAAAATGGAAGTGTAATCCCAGCTCCAGGTGTGTCTGTCCAGTGGCAGCAGCTGTGGCACAACTACAAGAAACAGAAGGCTGGCTGGCTATGCTGCCAACCACAACCATGCAGAGAGATGAATGTGAGTATGAGATGCCTCATATGTGGGTAACTCTGGGAAGACATACTAGTTTGCAGGAGCATCAAGCTGGAAAGATTTAGAAAAAAAATGAAGTATTGCAAGATGGGCTCTTTCCTGACAGCAGTAGCCCAAACAGGGCTGGGCGTCCATGTTACTGTCTCCTTACTGTGAGGAGCGGATGAGTCATCTGCCAAGAACTGCCCTTTCCCAGGGTAGTAGCCAGAGAGCTGCACAGGTTGTTCTATCACCCTGTGCCAAGAGGGAGCCAGTTGCTGGTTCCCCAGTTAGGATTAGTTGGTTACATTTATCCAGCAGCCAAGTGGTATGTGCAGCACAGCACAGGCCTGTGCCTGCTCACGTCAATTTGTTGTGTGGGTCACCAACTCCTCATTGTACAATGGTCTTTGGTTAGGACCACTACACTCTGCCCCTTGATGCACATGTGCTTAACCAACTTTTCCTAAAGACGCTATAATTCCTGGGTACATCAGGAAGCTTTTGGGCTCCTAGAAAGACTTACATCCAAGTGATAAGTACAGTGTAACAAGTGAAACAAATACTGGGTGTGGGAGTAGGAGTACAGAGAGCACTGGAGCTAAAAGCACCGCCACTGGGCGGTAGCAGGAGCCCTGGCTTCTTGTCTGGATGTGTTGATTCTGACGTTAACACTTGCATTTCTGCAACAACGTGCTGCTTTTCAGTTTTTATTACTGATTGTATATCATTCAAGGCCCATGCTATCCTATTAAGGGCTTCCCAACGTTGCCAATTCACCTTCCACAAGTCGGCATTATTCAGCATGACTTGTGAGAAGCTGTCAGCCATATACAAGAAGGCAGAGGCATTTTTGGCATCTGTTCACAGGTAGTACTTTGCATGTGGTCCTCGTGGTCTGATTAATCAATTTATTTAGCTGCTGTCACTTATTGCACAGTACTTCAGATTTAGCGTTGAGGGGGTTACTTAAACTTAGCATTTCTCTGGGGCCTTTTCATGTGGATGGTGCTTTTGGTTGTAGTCTCTGATTTCATAGGCTTCAGTCTGGAGGAGTTCGGGAGCAGCAGGTCCGTCCCTGACAGGGTACTGGAGTCAGCAGGATGTATACTATGTGCAGCCACACAGACAACACTTAACACAGTGTTAGTAACATTTACAGCTGGACGTGTTTTCATGTGTAGCTGCTCTGTGGCCTTAAGAACACTATTCAGAGGAGAACTTAATTTTTTTAGTATGTACAGCAGGCTCACAAGTGGATGGCATGTGATTGTTCATAACCTTGGTGATTAATAATCCCTCTATGACTGTTTACCTTTTTACTTATTTACTGATGATTTTTTCAATCCGTTGTCTTACTGGTGAGATGGTGAAGAAGACAGCAGTGATACCAAAAGCCTTGTAGTAAGGCCCAGATCCCACAGGATCATTTATGCAAGTTTGCCAGCAATTCATTGCTCTCCACATTGTGCGGCATCTTTTCTAAGTGCATGAAGTAATCCTCATAAATACATGCACATGCCTGCACATGATGTACATAAATCAGTATCTATAAGGTTGCAGTGGGATACTGTTTACTGTGTTACCTCTGGAAGATAAGAAAAGATTGCTATTCAGTTATCCTTGTTCCCCAAGCTGGAATATGGTGGAATTGGTGCTTCCAATATACTCTGTCACTTTTTTTTCCTGTCTCTTCTTTATAATAATCAGACAACTTTTACACTGCAGCTTAAATCAGCAGTTGTTATATTTATGCATAGATTTTCACCATCCTTTTTCCTTTGAAGGGAAACTATAGGATTAACTAAGGACTATAGGATTAAACAAAGGATTAACTTTAAGTAATACTAGAATCCAACTGTTAAGGTTGGTTATCAGACAGGCATGAACTACAGGCTGCCTCTGGACAGCACAGCAGCATGCTCCTTCACCAGCATTTCTTGCTGCTGGGATACCCACATTAGTTCTTTCTGCATCTTATGAGTCTCTTCTACTTCTTGTATCAAATCAAAACATTCCCACAGTCTTTTAAAGTGTGTTAGTAACAACCACATAGCATGCAATTCTGCTGTTTTTTCCTTTTTCCCCCAATTTAGGAGATAGGTTAACATTCCAGCTGGGGTGGGACATCCAGATAAGTGTTTCTGTTTCCCAACTCGGCCAGGATGTCACCTGGGCCAAACACTGTGTGACTGTTTCCCATGCCTGTGTATGGGAGCAGGCAGGCACCTGTTCTGCCGTCTCCTTGCTATTCTTCCTGCCGTAAGGCAGCATCACAAGGTCCTGCTAACTACTCCAAATATAACACACTGGTGCATTGCACACCCTACCCCTGGTGGAGGCAACAAACCTGCTCCATCCTGCACTCACTGGTAGGCATCCAGTTTCCTGGAGGAGAAAGATTGAGAGGTTGGGACTGGTCCAAATCTATCAGTAGATGTGGAGAAAAGCATGTAACAGAGCAGTGTGGCAGTTACATAGAAGTTGCTTACATAAAAGTTTTATTGGAAATTCTTAGAATACTTGAAGTACATTGGAGACTATTTCCAAAACAATACAGTTTAGGAGCCTTCCCCTTCACCCAAAATATCTGTAAAGCAGCAGCTATACACATGCTGTCTTTAACACAGAATTGAGCAGACATCTGCTAAAATAAACAGCCCCCATAGCACAATCTGTGGCAGGCTGCAACAGCATCTAGATCTTTCTTGAAGCAGAGCCTTTACACAGTGGTCAGAGAACTCGGAGCCTAGATGTAGCAACTATGTGTTGGAGCTGAGGAATGTCCAGAAAAGAGGCACATAACTCAGCCTTAGAGAATCTCTTTATTGCTGTGGCCATCCAGCTCAACACTAGCAGCTTATATAGGCAAATTTCCAGCCTTCTGAAGTAGAAAAGAACTGCTACACTGAAGTTCTGCCTAATGAGATGTGGGAGCTGTAGCCATGTTAGGAACTGCAACAAATGAGCACAAGTATTTGGCTCAGGGACCTTCTGGGCAGGACTGGCAAGAATGGCATGCTTTCTGCCAACTCCACAGCTTTTCAGTTGACAAGAGGACAGCAGTAGCACTGGCTAGATGAAGTTCAACCTATTCTAGTCTTCTCCCTAAATACAGCGTTAACCAGCACTTTACCCAGCCTCTGCTGCTTTGCAGCTCAGAGCATACTTTCCCAAGCACTGCTTGTAAGTTAAGGGAAAGATGCTAGCAACCACCCCTCTGTGAGCCACTGCCTACAAGGTGGTGGAGACCAGCATCCTGAGCAGAGATGAGAGCCAGGTGATACCCTCATTCCTTGTGTTCCCACACCCTTCTGATACCCACCCCTTCTACCTGTAAAACAAGGTGGCTCTGGCTGTGGGGAATCAAGTATTTGTTAAATCCCATGTAACTTAAGTCCTTTTGTGAGCCATCTGGAAAATTTTTAAAATGTCTGTGCATCTTTTGCAAGCAGTAAGCAAATTCTGTGTGTGAGGCTACTGAAAAGTAGGATTCATTGAGTAAGCTGGGTAAGCTGTGGTGGGTAATTCTCCTTCAAATTCCTTGCAGCTCTTACCTGCAGTTTTAGGGCTCACATGACCTCCCATGGAACACATCACTTAACAAGAAAGCCAGTAGAGTTCAAGCACTGTGTTGATCTGACCTTACAATAAGCTCTACTCTGAACTTGGTTCCTTGCTCTACCAGTGGCACAGAATTAGTGTTCTAGAGAGGAGATGCGCTTCCCCCTGTCACCTGCTAGCAATCTGCTTCAGTTAAGAAAGCAGCAAGATTGAAGAAACTGCCACATCACACTAACTTGAAGGCTGGTTACTTAACCACACTAGGGAAATTAAGATAGTTCCTCAGCGCTGAGGGAACAACCCCACTTCTGGAGAAAGGGAAAAAACAAAACAAAACATATATTAGGACAGTAAGGGGTCTTGCAGTTGCTCACTCATTACACATGGGAGGAGGAAAGAGAAAGAACCACAAGACCTACCTTATCTAAGTTTCTGCTTAGTGTCACTGTTTCTCCTCCCGTCCTTACATGAGACAAAAGACAAGCAACAGCCAAATCAACCACAGAGTGCTGCCAGCCAGTCACACTGCTGATAGCCAGCTCATTACAAAAATAAAATTTCAGCTCATCAAAAGCCAGCTGATTAAAAAAGTACCATAAGCTCCCAAAAATGTGCTTCTTCAAAGAAGCTGCCTTCTGAATGGCTGAAGAACACTGCAAATTCATCCATACCTATCAGAATATAGCTTTTTACTAAGTCCCTGCCACTCCACTACACTGATGTGTGCATTTCATTGTATCAGTGGGTCCTGACTGGATGTAATGGAAACATAGTCCCCAAAACAGAATATAATATTAGAATAATCAAGTCTGTCTTAGAAAATAAATATCTTGGATATTTTCCTGCAAAAGGAGACTCACTGGACAGGGTTCCATGGCACACATGCTGTCTTCAGTGATCCAGGGCAGAATGACCCACACTACTACATGAAAACAACATCTTTTAAATATAGGTTTCTTTAAAAGCAATAAATATTTCTCGATTCTTAAGATCATCTATTAACCATAAAGCAGGAAGGTTTGCATGGGTTAGAGGAAAGAATCTTGGACTAAGACTCCTAATTACATAACCCTAAAGAAATAGGATTCCTAGTATTTACAGTTACATTTCAAAAGCAGAGACTACAAAGTCAGCATCATCACAGCTGCTACGTGCAGGCTTGCCAACGCAGTCAACACTGGTAAACTCAGCATGGCTGAGTGTCAGTATGCTCAGGAAGGAAATGTGGAAAGCACTTCTGTAGTTTCACTCCTGCTTATCAGCAAGCACAACAGAAGGCCTCACAAAACGACTGCGTAGAGACCCAGTTCCTTAGAAGCAGAAAAACAAAGGTAACTTGTATCACACAGGTCCCAAAGCCGACGTCTCCCCCTGCGCTCCGAGCGCTCACACTGAAGTCAGGCTGAAATGCCCCATTCTGCGGAATGGATGTCCTGGACTTAAAACTGTTGATCTGCTGAACTCACAGACCTTGGAAATGAGCCAAAGCTTTTTATGCTGTAACAGGATTGAAGACTGTAGGAAAAACAGTCTGTTAGCAAGATTCTATGTCGAAGGAACTTACACCACAGGATCTTTGGAGGAAGCATATGGCAACTTTTCACTGAAGTGAAATGTCACTCCACACAAAACAGAGACTGAAGAGAAAATGAGTTTCATACATTGGAGTTTGACTTCCTGTGTACCTACTGGTCATAAATTCGAAACTGAATGAATGAACAGGAAGAGCGGTCCAGAACTATGCAGTGGAGTAGCTGAGGAAAACCAGCAGGTGAGCTGCATCTGCTGTTGAAAGAGCAATCAAAGAAAGCTCACTTGATGGAAGGAAATAGTCAAAGTGAGACAAAAGGCAGGGCAGGGGTGATAAGAGACATTTGTTGATACTGTTCTCCAGGATGCCTCAAAGAGCATGAACTGCTGCAGCAAAACTGGAAAATAGCTTCACTGCAAGGTTTCTACAAAGGCATCAAACTCTTTGACATTTTTCTCATGGACTGCCAACTTCTCTGGTAATGAGTCCTGGAAGGGCAAAAGAGGGTGCAGATCAGGACTCATTCACAGCAGACAGGGCATGCATTTAAAGGTTCCTTCTGAGGCAAAAATTCCTTTTCTAAGTCATCCAACCCCTCTCCACTGCTCCGGGCTCCCCTTCCCACATGCGCAAAACCAGGAGTCCTCTGGTAGGATCCAGCAAGTGACCCTGAGAAGAGCACTCTGCCCAGGGTTTGTTTGTTCTGCAGAAAGAGTAGGTGCGCTGGGGCCCAGCCTTGTACAATTCCCTCCAGCAGCTGAAGCACAACAGTCTGCTCAAGTCACTGCCTTAACCAAGTCACTTGTAGCACTTAGTCTTTGGTATTCATTTTTCCCCACATTATATTACAATGGCTGCAAGCCCAATACTGTGCTCACCCAGACATCACTTTTACCAGGATTTTACCTCTGCTCAGGCTGCACGATCAGGCCTAGTTTGCCACTAAGCCTGACACACCAGAAGTAGGATCAGTTTTGAGGGATTAGTTTTGGGGGTTTGAATGACAACCACAGCAAGCATGTGGCAGCAACTTTTAGCTTGAAGATAAACACACAAGCTTCAGAGCCTCAGGTGTGCCACAAACAAGTCTGCATTTGTCTGGAACATATTAATGAGGGGGACCCCCCCACACCCTTTGGGGAGGATCTCTCTTCTGAGAAGATACTACTTTTTTCAAACTAGGACTAGGGAGAGTACTATAAAGAATGTGTGATTCCCACAAACAGAAATTTCATGGTTCCATACCAAATCCTCTGCCATGGACTGGGCTCCTATGTCAATGGAGAGGCTGCTGAGTTGAGGGGGGTTCTGAAACTCACGGTAAAACGTCCCCAGGTCCATTGGAAGAATGTCATCTTTTGAAAATGCTGGTTTCTAGAATCAAAAACACTGCTGTTAATTCTCATTCAGAGACCTTGGCTTCCCTTTTGCCATACTCTCAGGTAAAGACATTACCTGCTATCAGTAAACATCTTGGTATTACAACTGTTGCTGCAATAATGCAGATTAAATAACTGAACAACTCCTGCTTTAGCACCTGCCTAGGCTAAGATCTGTGGTTGCCTCAGCACTTGGAAGGGAGCATTTCCTTAGAATCTAGCTCCTTTAAGCACTAGAGAGGACAAAAAGCCCAGGTGTTGGTAGGAACTGTAAGATTATTTAATTGGTAGCTGCTGGTTCTGTGTATCAATGTCATTGCAGTTTTGGGACTGTCAGGCTCTATTTTGGAACTGTGAATCATGGGTCTTTTTCCCCCATTGAAAACAACTCTTACATCATTTGCCATTGTACCAGCACCTGAAGCCCACCTGAGATGCAGATGTTGTGTGAGAGCACTGATAGGGGCACTTACAAAGTCAATCATAACAAAGTCATCATGGGTGTTCCCTGTGCTGCTGCCACTGGAGCCCTCCGAGTGTAAGCTGCCTTGTAGAGGAGATTCAGTTTCTGGGGAGTCAGGAGGATTGACCTGCCCAAGAAATCAAAGATGGTAAGTATTGATGTTATGATCACATCTGTCTGCATATTTTGACAGTGTAGGGGCAGTTAGGAGGTTGGACAATAAGCACATGCTGCAGCAGGCGCAGCAAAAACGTTTGCATGTCAGGGGAGCCCAAGACTCAACATGGCAACTTTCTTGAAACCAAGAAAATGTAACTAGTTCTTTGCTCAAAAAACAAAAACAAACAAAAAAAAGTGTATTCAAGGGAGGGAATAGCATGGATATTGCATGAGGGATGCTGAGAAGGCACATATTATACCTCAGGAAGGGGCTTACCATGGGGTCGTTATCTTCCAGCTCAATGTTCTTGGGAGCAAACATGGCAAAAGGAATGTCTAAGTTGGCCATGGTCACCTAAGGAGATTCAGCAAACAGAATTTCACTAAGATGCTCTGCTTATGCAGCACAGAAAAGGCTATTGAAAGTCTTTGCCAGGCCTACTAAAAATTGCCCAAGATCACATCATCAGTTTGGCAGGAGGGTGACAACCTCATTTAAAAGGCATGAAATAGATTGTACTCAGCTGACCCAATACAGACATATTCTGAGGTGGGATTTCACATACAGATCTTATACGAGACAGGCAAGGATTAACACACTGCTGCACATTCAGACAAATCCTCTTTGTCCACACGAAGGGCCTAGAAGAGGGCTTAAAAAAAAAATCTTATTTAAAAGCAGCTCTAGCAACTGGACAGATCTCTAAGCTGTCCCAGCTGAGCTTCCTAAATGCTTGCTTGCTTGTGATGAACTGGCCTACTGCACACCCTTTCAAGGACAGCAGGCTTGCTGCCAGCTTCTCCAATTTATGAACCTGTGGTAGTGGCAGATCACTGTGGGACTTAAGTGGAGTATGAAGTCTTCCACACCCAAACAGTGTGTTGACCAAGTGGGGTAAATTCAGTGGCTGTCACATCCCAAAAGGATTTTATGAAAAATATGCCTGTGACAAGACCCTGTAGACAAATGCTGCAGGCAGAAATATGCACTCACAGCCTCCTGGACTGCCCTGGCATTGGGGTGCTTCGTTTCCTCGGTATAAGAACAGATGGGAGAAGCAGACTATGGTGCTCTCTGAGAAAATCTACTGCTAGTTACCTGGTTAATGGGTTTGTTGACAAAAGCTCCCACCTTCCGGATAAAGATGGTCTCCAAAAGGTCATGTGGGGAGCCACACTTCCCTTCGCTGCTGTTTGATACTGTTTCTGTGTCCTCACTGGGAAAGGAAAACAAACTAGTGACTCATGGCGCAAACAATATAGACAAAGCACATGTTCCAAAAGACTCCTTCATTTTTCTGGGTTTATTCCTAGTACTGGAAAGGAGAACAACAGAAATCTCTGTCCTTGTACCACACCTTCCTCCTCAGTCATCAGCACAGAAGGGGAGTGGGACACTTGTGGAATGAGACTTTTGTTTCCATCTGGAACAAAACTATTTAGTCGAATGAAAAGTTCAACTGACTTGAAGCTGACTTGAAACAGCCTTTTCTTTTTTGGAGAGAAGCTTAACTTCAGAATATGCATGTTCAGAGCTGTTCCTGTTCATCATTATTATTTTTTTCAGTAACACAGTAGTCACAGAAATCTGTCAGGAAGTGAGGGCAAGAACCAGAATTTTATCAGTCACTCTGGTTACAGAGGCAGCAGTCTAATGCATCCCAACAGCCAGTGCCAGTATGATTAATTCACTAAATGGCTGTTAGTTATTTCTATGACCTGTTTACTTCCCTACTACAGGTATTTGGAACTTTAAAACAACAAAGAAAAAGGTTAAGTCCTTTGGCAAGAGGACTTCTTATATAATGTACCCAGGAAAGTGCAAGTGCAACTATGATTTTTGGTTTCCTCATAGCAAGATCTCTCCTTAATATATTTGACTCAGAACCACGTGACCCCTAGAGACACTTAACAAGAAATGAACGTGGTGACCAAAAAAAGAAGGATTTAATTGAAAGAGAGGGAGGTGATTTAGGACAGTTTGAGGTTGCATTGTTTCCTTTTAAGTAACTTTGTGCCTAAAGCTTCCTAATATAATGGAGCGCAGATTTGCGGTAACTACAACTGTTTTCCACAACAATTCACATTAAGTCTTTTGAGAATTTAAGACTCACTTGTGAACTTACTTCATCCTGTTGTTTTACAATCAGCAAAACCAGTACAGAGCTTAAAAAAAATATATAAAATGTATAATAAAGTTGATGTAACAGAAGGTGCAAGGATGTTATGGTGACTAGCAGGTATAAGTAGATCGGTGGGGTCATTGTTTGGAGAAAGGCTGAAAAAGCCCCAGTCAGAGAAAACTGCTAGCTGTTTCAGGGGGAGGGAAGACAGTAGTTATGCTACACACAATAGCTAAAAAAGAGGAAAATAAAAAGTTTTATCTTAACGCGATTCTAAATGGGTTAGCACAAGTGGTGATTCATGTAAAACCAACCTACCTACTAGAAGGAGTAGCTGCTGAGTAGTGGACTCCATCTAGTGGGGTGCACATCCTCTCTTGGTCAGCTTGAGTGCCATGTGCTGGCTGGCTAGGGATTGGGGGAATGCCCCCCTCTTTGCCTGCACCAATCAGCTGAGATGGAGAGGAATGACCAAGTTAGACATCTCAGAATCAGTTCCACAACACAGTGCAATACAGAGCAGATTCCGACATATTGGGACTAAGTTGTGTTTTTTGGCATCTGGGCTCTTGCCCCCATGAGGCAGCAGGTGATGTCAAGTAGACGGTGATCACCTCAGTACAAACTCTTTCTTGTTCCCTTCCTATTCCTTTCTACTTCGAGCCTGTTCTACACAGCAGAGCTCTCTGTCCACAGGTCCTCTGCTTAAGGAGAGGGGCAAAAAAGAAAAATAAAAAATCATATCTTCTTGCTACCATCACTATGTCAGCAAAACTCTGGTGCAGAAGCAACACTACAGGCAGAAAAAGATTTTGTCAACTTAGCTTATTTTGTCTGATGAATGGATGCAAATACACCAATACGGACTGTCAGCGTGTCCTATAGCTAGGCTACAGTGCTGTGCTTGGAGAGCTACAGTGGCAGCAGCTCTGTGAGTCAGCCAGAGTTTGGAATCAGTGGCACATCAGTGCAGGCCAACAGGTTTGGTTTGGTTTTACAAACAGGTTTGACTTCTTTTAGTGTAGTTTCTCTACATGACCCTTACCCTACCCCAATACAGTCAAGGATGCTGAGGAGCCAATTCCTAGCTTCTGTGCGAGTTGTGCTTTCCCTGTATTTACCCTAGATTCTTTTCATTCCTGACAGACAGGATACCAACGCACGCACTAGTTTCAAGGCCTCTCTCAGATGTACAGGTGACACGTAATTGTTGCAATACCAGCCTTGCTTGTTCTTCTGCCCTCTACAAGTACCTGGTGAGGGTGTGCAGCATTCAAGCCACCAGCAAAGAGTACAGGATACCCCATGTCAGCTGATCCAACTCCCAGGGCAGCAGGCTGATAGGAAAGACGAGAGCTGGAAAGCTAAGAAAGAAGAGAAAAAACAAGGGCAAAGGGAGAGGAGAGAGGAAGGGGAATACCCCACAGTCTGAATAATCATCAGTCACTGAAGAGGAACAGGAGAAGTCAGAGGCACAGCACAATGTTTCAGGCTGGCAGAAGGATGCTGGGTTTTCATTAGAGTCACTCGTGAAGGTTATTACTTCAAAAAGTTCTTATTGCAGGGGACAAAGTTTGGGCCTTGACAAGAAAGCGAGACTGGTTTCCTACACATACAGGAGGCTATGCGAGGTATGACTGACATCCAGTCACAGCTCTGCTCCAAGGGCCTGTTTTGCATACTTAAGGAACTAATACTTATTTTTTTCCCCCAAGCAACTGTGTTATCAACTGTTTGAACCCATTCTCATTGCACATTAAAACAGCTGATCTTCATAACCTGTTCAAATAGCTTCTGCCAAAGAATACAGGCATATTCATAAGTGTGCTAGCCAAAGAGAACTGGGAAGCTAACCCTTGTGAGACTGCTTTAGGAACAAAGTGCTAGAAGCAGTGAAACCCAGGAGAAGCTCCTTACACACCCTAAGTAGAAATCTAGCTGGTCAGATTAAATAAAATTCTTTCCTGGTTTGGCTTTCTAGACCTTAAGAGGAACACTTTTCAGAGCTCTGCATGTGATCCCCCAGCAGTACCAACACCGACATAATTTACAGGAATTGAATGATGAAAAGCACTTTTATTCAAATGAGGCTAGTTAAGCTGAACGGAGCAGTCTCTTCTCACAGAAGAGCAGGTACAATATCGTTAATATTTTGCTCCTAGAGCTATCCGGCCAACTTGATTCTTTTTGAAGAACTCATATTGCTTTGAAGATTTTATATGCATCTTCCTGTAGAAATTCCTTGAGGAATTCTAGGGAGTGTTCCTCACTAATATTACCTCTGTTTAAGAAATCCTCAATATCTACGGCCATGCTTCTCCATTCTTTAACGATTTTTTTCCTCAGTTTTGTAGTAGCCAAGCATTCCTATTTTTATTTTTCTTTTTTTGTTTTTTTTATTATTTCTCTGTCCTCTGTTGTGACAGACTTGCACAAACATGAGGAATATGACCTTAGACAGAGCTGTGAGATGTAAACAAATAACAGTAACTAAGGTCTTCAGGTGTTACCTGTAACCAGGAAGATGGATGGAAGTGAGTTTGTTTTTTCTTCTCCTTCAAATTAACAGTATCTCTGTTTTAATCCAGGAAAAGTTCTAATTAATGACTGTGCAGGTTCTAGGGCCGCTGACTGTTAAGAGAAAACACTCAGCACTGTGCCCTTACTACTTGTGTCTTTGACTAATAATTAATCCTTGCAACAGCTGTTGTTTATTCAGGGGTGCTTGTCCTGTCTTTGGGAGACCTTCATCTGCAAGGACATTTAAGCAGCCAACTCTCATTGAATTCCAGACAAGAGAAACACCCGAGTAGGCTTCGTTCCTAACAAAGGCAGATGACATCCACTGAAGTTAGAGGGACCTCCTGTGTCAGTGGGACCAAAACTTAGCCATATTTCTACTAAATTTAATTTTTTTTCCAAAGTCCATCAGAAGTAGAGCAAAAAAAAGAAATTTTGCCCTCACACTTATTGTTTCCTCTGTCCCCTCTTCTCTCTCTTTCTTTCCATCAGGCTACATATAGTCCCCCTTTGCCAACAGCGGGCTGTGTGCTCTCCTTCACATCCTTAGTGTTACAGCTGTAGGCTGGACTCGCACCTCAGAGGTGGGAAACACTAGCTCCTTCTCAACCCCTGACCAGCCTGAAAAAATTTATGCTGTTTTTTTCTAATTAAATATTACTAAATATAATTTTTTAGTTAAAAACAAACAAACAAACAAAAAAAACCCAGAAAACGAACTTCCTCTGGTGAAGACTCTTTTAAAACCTTGCTGAAAACTCCTCTTTCTCCTGTATCCTCATTAGGTTTTACAGGCTGCTTCCTGCAGGATTGCTGTTCAGTGCAAAGATTCCAGGTGGGTTTTATATCTAGGACGCACTGATTTTGCAAACTGCTACCTGACCAAATAACATACCTGTCCCGACCAGCCTTTCCCACGCACAACAAACATTCTGCATTGTCAAATTTTGTGCTATCCTGTACCTGTTCTGTTCATGGCAGTACTATCTGGCCATGTATAACATTCGATTGACAACTCACTTGATGTGAAAAGGCCAGTCCCATCACTGGGACCTTCAAGGTGTCCGTCACCACAGGAGGAGGGGTCTGAAAATGTGTCTTTGTGACAGTAAAAACACACTGTGCACAGACACAGACACACAGAGGAAACAAGGAAAAGAAAGAGTGAGAGAGGGAGAGGGGGGAAGTGGGGAAGGAGGGAGGGAGGGAGGGGGAGAGAGAGAAGGACTTCAGAGAAGAACTATAAAGAGTTGGATGAACTGAACGCTAGTGAAGAGTGTTTGGCTGCAGCAGCCATGCCTACACATACAGCAGAATTTTCAATATTGCCAGAAACACACTCATTTTGTAAAGAATTGACTGCTTTCCAATCTCAGTGAACCACTCCACACAGGTAATATTTAAGACACTGACAGAAAGTAACTGCCAGAGACTCTCTCCCATGGCTAATTAGAACTGTTACCAGCCAATTAGCAAGGAGAAGGCTGAGTGGTTGCCAGAAAAAGCCAAGAGCAATTTTATTTTGGAATGTACAAATTACATCTATTTCAATACTTCCCACCATACACACTCCTAGTCTTCCAGCATTTGGAAGGGCAGCAGGAATCGTATCTTTGCATGTCTGTGCTGCACTCTTCGACCGAAGAGGGCCTGGACTAAGGGGAAATTCAAACATCCTGATGTGAAGAGAGAGCTCCTTCACCAGTACCGACACTCCAGAAGTAAACACTGTCTTACAGAGAGTACTAATGCAAGAAGTGCAACCCAGACCTGGTTTAGTCCCGTACCTTATACCAGTCACTCCCCCATCAGAGTTTTATGAAAGCTTCGTTTCTAGATATTACCTATGGCCAGATTTTCTCATGAATTTGGGGTACTTCACAACACACACAACAGATATGCTATACAAGCTCACAGGGAGAAGGTAACCCTTATTCCCTTGTATCACGCAAGCTAGGCCTCGTTTCTACTGGGAAGGCAGGCAGAGCTTTGGACAGTCTGCCTATAGGCTGTCTACACCACACAGTTTCCAATATTCTCCGAACACTGGCAGTTGCTTTATAAATAAGCATACAGCATATGGCAGATACGAGCCACAGAAAAATCAAGAATGTAGGCTCATACTTGACGTGAATCCTCAAGGTTCATCTGGTTTCGTAAAGCTTTTCCCCTCAGTGACAGCAAAGCTTCATGTCCCCTGGGGAAATGTCAGCTTCAGTGTATTTACAAACATTCTTACTGTTAAGTAACACTGGCAGCAGCAAGCCAGTGGAAATTTCCTCATGAACCCTACTGCACTTAACCTGCTTTGTAAACAGGCAGGTCACAACTCAGCCACAAACCCGTCTCCTGAGCTGTGTATCCTGGAATAGGAAAAAACTTCACTCCATCAGACTTACCGTGAGTGCTGGCTGATCAGTTCAACATTGCCTGATGCCCTGTCACCCAAAAGCCAGCTGGCACAAAAATGCTTCCTACGAAAAGCTCATTTCTAGCTCATTCATTCAGTAGAACATATTCTGCTAAACCAATCATACTACTTCCTCTGAAGCAGCAGAAAGACCCATAGCAAATTCTTTCAATTTGGAACCACATTCCAATTACACTTCATTCTGTGTTTCACATCAAGAGCAAAAGAGATTTACAGAGTTTTTAGATCGTCTTTAAAATTCAGAAGAGCCATCAGCTTGGCTGGACAGCAAGGCAGAACATTCTTGAATATTTAAAGCTATAGGAAAACAGCAAAACTGGCCAAGTCTTCAAAATACAGAATTGTGGAGTCATATATATATGGACAGGAGAAAAGGGAGGAACTGAAGATCCTGTTTTTCAAGATACAGAAGGCATCCATTTTCTTTTTATTTTAAAATTTAAACTTAAATAAAATTTGCATGGGTCAGTAGAAGTACAGAGAACTGTATTAAGTCCCTAGTTCAATATGATGACCCAGTTTCTTTGCTGATACTTACTCCTGCTGCCCAAACTAGTTTCAGATGGTCCAACAAATCAGGCTTTTGTCTTTTTCCTGCTTTTCCATTTTGCAGTCTGGAAAACAGGACTGTGCCATAAGCATTTTCCCAATAATTCAGTGTTTCTTTCTCAATGTCAGCCTGTTACCTCTACTCGCGCTGCCTGGTTTTGGTTTCTTGAATTCCTCTTTTCACAGTACCAGTAAGCGTATGTGTCTAGAACACCGCTATCCACTTCAAGCATATCTCAGTCCAGCTAAAGGAGTTGGTTCTTTTAGTTTTTCTAGTCCTCCAGCATCTTGTTGAAACTAGTATCTAACTAGGCATTACTCAGACTGCAACAATCTGAATAAGAAGCTTACACATTACATTTTAAATAGCAGCAGGAGGCTGCATGTTTGCACAGTAGTTGATGTAGGAGTATGCACGCTAACAGTGATTGTTCTTTCTGGGAATAAAGAGAGCTTGTTTTCTCTTACCTGAGATGGAGGAGAGGTGGAGAATGATGTGGTACACACTTCTTGGGAATCTTCTACCGAGGGGTATACTGCACCATTGTCCTCACCAGCTCTGAAGTAGCAAGAAAAGAAAGACATCCTAACTGGAAATATTCCACACAACAAACAAATAGCAAAACACACTGGGACAAATGCTGCAGGGAGGTTGAGAGTATTTGGGTGGAGTTGAAAGCAGAATTATTAAGGGCTCTCATAATCTACTTGGCAGAACTGAGGAAAACAGGGTATGGAAACATTAATTTTCCCCACCATTATCCTAAGAGCTTCTCTTCTACCCCCACCGGCAGGATACCACCAGTCCTATTCTGAGTTCCCTCAAATGAACTTTAGTTAAGACAAATGTCTCATCTACAAAGAAAAATTCACCTTTAATCTTTCCCCATTAGAAACCTCCGGAGCTGCATGCTTCTGGACGTTACAGCAAGAGTAACTGTTACCCTTTTAAACTCCCAAAGACAGCCAAGGTTAAACCTCTTGTGTCCAAGTGCTTCTGTAACAAATTTGGCAAAATCCTGGGGCCTGCTGCACTCAGTATTCTAGACATGAAGAGAAACGTTGCCTTTCCTTATATGCTCAACCATATCAATATGACTGACCCTAATCCTCCAGTCTCCTTTCCCATGCAGTCAGCAGGCAGTGGAAAAGGCTCTGTATTTGGGCATAACAACGCCTTCACCATGGCCCATGACTTCACTCAGCATTTCCTCACCTGTAATTGCAGGGATGCATGGGCGAAGACGTGGGATAGGGACGGTCCACAAAGTGATCAATGATAATCCCCATGATAGGAGGGGTCCTCTCAAACTGCCTGCAAGGCAACAAGCAATGGCATTATTGGCAAGGCTGCTTCTTCTCTTTACTGCATCCCAATTCATGGTATCCTCAAAGAGGGCGCTTGTGCCTGCTAATGGGACCAGAGCATCTTTACAATTCAGCCTTGCAACTCCAATTTGGAGTTCCAGAGTCTGACTCATGGCTACCCAAATACTCCACTTGCTGCAAGACTTAGAGAATATTCTCCATTAAGGAGAATTTCAGCAGGAAAGGGAAAGATTTAGTGGCTCAGTATGAGGGGTTTAATACTACATTATTGTGAAACAGTTTCTGGCACGATCCCGTTTTCTCACCTGGTTGACATGAAAGCAAGGTTGATTCTGTAGGCACAAGACAAAGTGATGGTGCCCACTGGGGTACCCACTGTCCCAACACGAACTGTTTGGAAACCTATAAAGTTAAAGAATTATCAGTTCTACTGATTGCACAGAATCTGATTATTTATGTTCCTTACTGCCCTATTCCATGGTCTTATTGCTATAGTGTTTTCATTATCCCACGCAATCTGAACTCCAAACACACACACAGTACCTATAACAAAGCAGCACTAGGTTGGTTTGCTGGCAGGCTTTGTCTACAAGACTCCTGATGTTGCTTCTTATCTTGGTCTTAAATATTACTCTGAAGTGCTTCTTGATCCTGAGTAGATCACCACCTCCTTTACTGGTCCTGCCCCTTATAAAACATACTTCCATTTTCTTTTTTCAATTCCGAATCACTAGAGTCAAACTGGCAATCACTCTAGATTTTGTCAAAGCACCGCATTGTACCTGTTGACACCTATGACCCTTCACTGACCCAGATAAAAAGCATGTGTAAACCTCAGGCTTTATTTTTCTTGCGGTACTCAGGAATAGTAACAAATGGCTCACCAGTATGGAAAATAGTTCTGCTCTAGTTTGTGTATGTTGCCTAACTATACCTTCTCCCAAGCCGCTCAGCTGCACTTCACCAAAATATATCCTGCAGGAAAAGAAAAAAAGAAAAGCTGTTAGGTCCAGTGGGGACATAAGGCTGTATACATCCATATTCCTTATTTAATTTTATAATGAGTTGAACAGTTGGAACCACTTTTTCTCTTTAGGAAAAAAACATAAATAGAGGCTCATCTCAACTTTCCAGCTCCTTCAAAGGAAGACATGCCACATAAAAAGGAAGAGTCTCAAGGTAGTTGAGTCTAATCAAAAATATTTCTTTAAGTTTTCAATGTCTCAGAATGAGGCTATAAGGTGATACGCAGTCCAAACTTCTCTTTATCACTCTTCAGTAGTAGCTAAATCCAAATCTTTTGAATTTATTGTCACTCATCCCTTTTTACCACATTTACAGATGCCCTATGCAAGTCTAAAGTCTCTGCTTATTCTATTCCAGACGTGGAATTTCATATTCCACTTTACCTGTACAATATCACATATTCATGGCCTTGTTTCCTTGAGAGTCTGTAGGCTGGAGTTACCCTGGTTATAGCAAGCAAAGACTTCAGTAGGAGAGACAGCCTGTTGTATACGGTGTATGAAACTTTGATTTCTTTATCACACCTGTAGAACACAAAGGAAAAAAATCAGTCTTCTGTTCCCAAGTAAGAAAGTAAGTTTTTAATCAAAATGAGTCTGGGCCAACTGTTTCATGTCAGTTTTACTGCCAAAATGACAAAATAAGGTCCCAGTGTGGCTCCCTGTTACTGACCAATCAGCTAAGAGTCCTACTTCAATCTAGTCACCTGTTGTAGAAGTAATTGCTGAAAAATGCCATGCAGCCTTGTACTAGACAGAAACATCTTTATAATACTAGAAAAATTTGTAGTTAATGAGTATATGAACTCTTGTATCTGAGGAGGTCTACTAATTGTAATGGAAGAATGAAGAAGGAATAAATACTATCTTTTTTTCTTGACACTAGTATTAAACAGCTTGACAGCCGCACCAGACAAAGAGGTGACTTCCCTCTGAAGTGTCACAGGCCACACAGTCAATTATGTGCTCATTCATCAACATGCATTGAGCGCTTCCCTATTTCATCAGCTAAAACAAACAAACAGCAAACACAAAGAAAGCACGAAGAATGCACTTACTTCTCGTTCATTTCTAGACACCAAATTTCTAGCTCCATGGAATCCCCCTGGATCAGAGAAAGATGGCAAACAAAGACTTATTTCAGAGCACAAAACTTTTCACTTCTCATTAACAATCAGCAACAACCACATCTCTCACTAAAGATGTTTCTCCTGGCTCCCACTTTCTTACAACGCAACAACAGAAAAAGGTGCACTGGAAGTCTCACTGCAAAACTTGATCACCTGAGGGAATATCTTCCTCAGAATGGCTAAGCTCCTCATGGTGTAAGAAACTAAATTTTGCTGCTCCATCACTTGTATGTTTAGCCTCAGATATTTGCAGTGAATCATTTCTGCCAAACAATACATTTAATTAGCATACTATCTGACTTCATAGATGAAGATGCTTTCATATTATCTTGAACTGAAGGGTAATAGCTCTGGAAGGTGACTTAAGATTCAAGCCAAAAAAAAAAAAAAAATCAGCATCTGTTTTGACTCAGTTCTCACCTCTGAGGTTTTGAGAGAAATCTCCACACACATAGACCTTCCAACAGCGGGTAGCTGTCCTGCCAAGGCTTTCTTTGCTTCATGAGTAACCTCTGGTATATCTTTAATGGCTAAATTGAACTGCAGAATAAAAGAGATGAGTCAATTTTTGCATTTCTTTGAAAAACTACCTAATAGTACACTGCAGACAAATTCATAGGCCCATATGTAACATACTACGTCAGTGTCCATTGAAATATTTACGAAACAGAAAATCCTCAGATTGGCTCAGCCTTTTCATATTTGCAAATATTTCCCTGGCTGCTAATTCAAATGTTTTTCTTGATCCTGCCATAAAAATCTTGCTCCTTTTCTCTCACTTGCGTCGTATGTTCACCCACAGAGTATCCTGTCTCTCTTCAATTTTAATAAAGCCCATTACTTATACAGTCCTGAACTGCAGAATTACAAACTTCTGACAGAAGAGAACTCATCACCCCATCCCCAGCAGATCTTGGAAATGTGCCTGAGTCAGCTGGCAAGAGCTGCTGAGAGGTATCATTTATCTCTCCTCTAATCAGCCCTTAGAGAACCCAGAGTGACATGCTGCATGTCAACAAGAAAAAAAACCGCCAATCAACATAACTGAATATAGTAGTTATTATAGGAATAGTTATTAGTCTGCACAAGACCAGAAGAACTATACTGTGTTCTCAGCACAAAAAACAAACAAACAAACAAACAACAAACGAAACAGTTTATGGAGTTCTTTTACAAAACATGACTTTACCCAGTCAGAGCCTGTCGGGGAGGATGATGATCGGGTACAGATTTTCTCTCCAAGTCGGGCCTGGACAATTACTTGTACCGTCTGGAATAGAAAGGACAAGGTACACACAGATCTCTTGAGCTCCGCAGAGCCCTCGGTTTGGAACCTAACCTAAACTCCAAGTAAAAATTAAAGGGCTGACCAGAATGTAGAAAAGTAGAGTTTGCTATGCTAATCTTCAGGTATAATTATCTGAAGCTATTACATACAATGGCTAAACATATTTCAGACAGAAGATGATTTTAAGCTAACCCTTCTTTGTTATAACATGAAATGACTAAGTCAATTTTGTGATCAGGAGTTGCAGTTTTCCATACTACTGAATCAAAATTTGCAACTACATCCCGAAGCTGGACACATAAACAGAAGTCAAGCGATTCCATACTGTTACAACATATCCATTGCCAGAGTATCTACTTGCATCTAGCAAGGCCAAGAAGTAAAATCTAGGTACCAAGAGAGGCCAAATGTTATAGTTACAAATCAGCATAATTCAAAAGAACATTCTGATGTTATTGCTTTTGAATACAACACAAAAATTTAGATAGGCTGAAAAGGAAGTTTAGAGCCCAAGAGAAGGTACTACCCAACTGCAGGACGGTTAGATATGTTGACAGGAACTCAGCCCTGACAGAGGCGTGATGTGCCTGCAACTGATTCTATGTCTTTTTTCTTAAACAATAAAAAAAGAGGGATTTACCCACAGGAGAAAAAATTACCTTTAGAGCAAAAAATTTGATGAACTTGTCCAGGTCCTTCCTGTCCTGGGAACTGAGATCAGTGTCCATTGCATATGGCAATCTGAAATACAGTACAGGCACAGGAATGAAATCTTCCTTCAGCTTTCTGTTTGGATTTTAAGATTTCAAAATATTTTGCCATTAGAGGCTACCTCAAGAGAAATAATAAGCACCAAAGTCCTCTGCCTGTCAAAATACTAACATGCTAAGATCTTTGAACTTTTTTTAAACTCACGTGAATAATATATCTGGTCAATGCAAAAGGTACTAGGAAAAAAGTAAAAAAAAAAAAATGGTGGGGGGTCACAATTAAAACTGGGTACAATTTCTCTAATTTTGCTAGCTTAATTAAAACAGACAAACAAACAACACACCAACACCACACTGGGTTCTATATCAAGCTATCCATCATATATGACAGCCTTGGCTTCAGAAATAATACATTCTCAGTTAACAGCACTGGTCAAAACCAAGCCAAATTGTTTTTTCTTGGGTCTGGAATTCTAAAAACAGTATCCAGTTGTATTTTAGCAGATACTGAAATCTGTGTAACAAACCATTGCTGTAATGGGCAATATTTCTTCTATACTTCCAACAAATAGTACTGGCAGTAAATCTGCCAGTATGGCCACAAATTTACCTACAACCAACTGAAAAGTTGTTTTTGCCAACGGATAGACCACAATCCTATGTGCGCTTCTCTTGAAAGCCTCTGACGACAAATACTTAACTCCCACAATCACATTGGCTTGATTTTCAAAGTATTATTAATGGTTTTAGCAATACCGTGGAACTTGCACGGTGCCTGAAGCCAGGCAGGCCAAGCTACTAATCAGATTTCTGCCACCATCACGTCATGTGGTCTGGGATAAATGATAATTTTCCTGTCTCTCAGTTTCTTCATGCGTAAGTTAATAATCATATGGAGACCATGGAGAGGACTGCCTTAATTAGCAGTTTTAATTGTGCTTTTTACTCATAAGCCTTGAAAGTATTAATTCATTCTTAATTCCTGTTGCTGTTTTTGTTTTGAGACAGCTAATCACCCCGAAGCGGCTCATCAAACATCACGTATGTAGGGAGTGCGCTGCTCATTGCAGAAACGTTGGAGTTCTCAGGTCAGCGAGCGCGAGTGGCTGACGTGCGCGAGGTTACTTTACTCAGTGTCGAACCTTCCAGCAAAGACCGAACTTGCAGCAAGACTGTAGTATCGAGAAGGGCTGGGTACGCAATTTACACAAATTAAAGCTTAGCCAAAGGGGCTAATAACCCTGATCACACAGAAAATATCACATAATCTTTAATGACTACACATATCCAGAACTTCTACTTAAAATCTTTCAATTAATAGAAGTAAATGCCTATTTTAAGTATTGCGGCTATGTAAGAGTACTGCAATTTATAGAGCATTTAATAGAGAAGAATGCTGCTTTCTGAATGACTCGATAAAAAGAAAGCTGAGCACCTAGTATGGTTGAAAGTTCCTCAGCTACAGTCATAGCGCACATCCCAGCACTGTACTGCTTTAATTATATTTGATTTGAAAACTAACAACATAAACAATTTAACATTAGATACATTATCAAATTATCCTTTAGATATTTTAGCCTCCTCAGAACTTTCTTTCTCTGCCTTTACATCCACTAGACAGAGATTATAAGTCTTTCTGTTGCAGGGGATGCAAAAGGAAGTCGGCATGTAAAGCTGGACACTAGATGTTTAATTGATGCACTACTCTAACTTAGAAAAAATAAGCTTTTAGTATAGACCCTTCCCACTAAAAAAAAAAAAAAAAGTGAGTGAAACGTTACTATTCTTCTGACTTAACTAAGCAAAGCACTGTAAGGGTTCAGAGGACCCAAGATCCACAGCAAAACCTGGCTGATATGGACAATAAAATACTGCATTAAAAATACATCTTTTTCTCAGCAAGGAAAATGCTGACATTTAAATACCAAGAGAAATCAAATTGGCTTTTAAAGTGAAAAGAAGTAAGAGGGCATTTACTTATGACCCCTGGAGAAAGGTGCAAGGAAGTATATATCCTTATGGTGTAGGAGAGCTGCCAAATAAAGCACCTACATTTGCCTTATGGGACTGGAAAGAAATTCTGGATGTCAACTATCGCAAGACATTAGGGAACTAATGAAAGATGTTAGGCTCACTGGTCTGTTGGGAAAGGAAACAAAGCAGACCATCAGCATGGTTCTCTATGCAGCGTAGGCATTAGTTCTAATGATTATATACCCAAATATCTCCAGAGGGGAGAGAAACAGCCACCGGAGCCATGCCTTGAATGAGCTTCACAGTTCTGCCCTGCTCCAGCAGAATTAGGACTCTTTCTGCAAGATCTCAAACTTTCTGTAACATCTGTGAAACATTTGGAGATTCACACTCTTACCTCAAGCTCCAAATGCCAGCAACAGTTGACTCACCAGAGTCTAAAGCACAGCAGAAAGCGTCGGGCCAGATTCCATGTCAGGGATCTGTAATTTCAGGCAAAACTACGACCTTGGAACTCAGCCCCTGGCATGTCTAAGGTTTGTCATCTGGCAACCAGCGTCTCCTCGTTTTTACAGGGAAGCCTCTGATGATTACTTGCGACCTGCTGAGGCTTAGGACAGTGTTCACCTCTAGAATCACTCTTGATAAGAGTCAAGACAGACCCAGAACTACAGTAAACATTTCATTTACAAAAATGCTTTCATGCCCTCAGGTTAGCTGCCACCACTTGACCTGAACAGGAAGGAAATTCTTTAAGCTTAGTTCCACCAAACTCATTCAACTCCTTAAGTCCTGTAGGTTGTGATGCCAACACGGTCCTTCTGAAGTGCCAGTTATCCAAGCAATGCTCAGCTCAAGGAGAACGTTATCTAATTTTACACTGAGTAACAACTAGAAGGAACTAACCTTTGGTCTTGTTCAAAAATCTACAGATGACTGATTCCCCCTCAACCACATAATCCCTTAAACAAACAGACCTCACTGCTTTAACCTTGCACATAGGCTGTTCACAGGTAAAACAAGCATCTTGGCTACACGGCTTTTTACTTTGTCTCTCCTTTTCTGCAACATCCACTTTCATACTCTTGCCTTTATTCATGTGCCTTTGTCTCTGCTTTCCTCTAAACAGAAAAGTCTGAGAAAAATATTCAAAGGAGAAATGACATGTAGCTTTTTTGGCTAAAGCACCACTCTTTCTTAGGAGGTTATGAGGCAGAGAAGAAAATTAGCCTTATGCAATAGTTTGACATCTGAGCATCGTGCCCTACACACTCTAGGTAGTTACGGTATCCTTCACCAAGGAGAAGGACACGTGAACACAAGGTGAGGGCACCTTGTTCGCATGATGCAACAAACTGCAAGAGCCGTCCCCTTCATGCACCGACACAGCCCAGGGGAACTACAGCTACTAGCGTATCCAACTGTGCACCCCAGACGGAGTTCCCTGCTCCTACCATTCTTTCAGAACTTTTTTGTAAATACAGGATGCAAATCCAATCTCCAAGTATGTCCTATGTGAAGCTCCAGAAAATCCTTGTTGAATCATTTAGGTAAACAAGTACATGGAATTTTTTGAAGCTTTTAATAGAGTGCCTTTGATAAATAGGCTTGACTGCCAAAAAAGCTTTCCTAGAAGATCATCTTCAATGATCAAGAAGCTTCAGTGGAAGCAGGTATTTTGAACACATTAATAAGCAACTAAAAAAAGATCTCCATAAAGGCAGTGCTCTGCTTCAAGGCTAGGCCTGTAAGTCAAACTCTGCACAGTTACTGCCATTACTAGAAGTCAACCTCCATTTCCCCTTCTTGGGTAGCTAGTCAGAAACCTGGGGAGAGGGAAGGAAGGAGGGAACAGTTCTGAATTTTAAGATGTGCCACAATCATTCTTTAAAGTGCTTGGATTCAGGGGAAAAAAAAAAAAAAAAAAAACAAAGAGCATATTTTAGGAGAAAAATTGTTTCACATGACACAAATATTCGGATGAAATTAAAGGTTCTGTAGTTCACTAAGTTGTTAAATTTTGACTGATAAAGAGGCAATTTTTCCTGCTGATGAGGAAGTAGATTTACTTTGTAACTGAAAAATGACTTTCCACTTTAGGAGAAACCTTACTAAAGCCAGCACTACCAGCTCCACTGGCTTGAAAATGAAATTAAGTAATTCCTGTTGACCGGCAGTTACATTCTGTACTTCCCTGAGGTCTAAAAATGGTGTCAGTTCAAAGGTCCATCCTCTCGTTTTGTTTATCAGGCCGAAGTACACAAATTAAAGAAGAATCTGCTTCTATATACCCTGTACTACAAACACCAGTATAACCACTAAGTCTCAACTTTTGTGTGAATACACGTTCAGAAAAGTTGAGATGATGTAATACCACTTAAAACAAAATAAGGTGATCCTGTCTGATCCTTCTGGATGTCTACATACCGTCTCACTGATCTGAAGGACTTATTTCTTGCCACACAAAGAGGGTTTCACTAGGTCAGGCCACTCCTGCACTAACTTGGAGATGCTCCAGGCTTCATTTGCACAGGCAACCGATGCTCAGTGAAGGCAGTAATTCACCGCGTCTCCCCCCACCCTTACAATATGCCTCGTCACGCCACTCCTGAACTTTGTAATCTGGCAGTTTGCAGCCTTTCTGCAGCTCAGCGCGTCCCTTTCCTAGCGGTTCGCTAGCACGGGGTTGCCCCTGCTCCTCTGAACCCCCGGAGGTTTTCCTGCCGTGGCCGAACAGCCGCGGTTCTGGCAACAGAGGAAGAAGCGATCGCTCGTAAGCCCCTGCCTGGACCCTTCCTAACAGAAAGCACAGTCAAACAGCACAGGAAAACGAGACGCGGAGAGCCGCCAGGTTCCGAATATCTCTACGAGGCTCCGGAGCATTCAGATTTTACGCGCCGGCACCCGGAGAGATCCCACCAGCCAGCGTGCCGCATCCTCCGCGCCTCCCGCCCCCGGGGAGCAGCCCCTGCAGAGCCCCGGGCCGCACGCCGCGGGCA
>VXAL01005079.1:5342-43022 GCA_013399475.1 Chauna torquata | reverse complement strand
GCCGGGAGGGAGAGAGGGGACGGCTCGGGGGAGCGCCCCGGGATCCGCGCCGTGCTCCGCGCCGTGCTGCTGCGGGGCGTCCGAAGGCCCGGCTGGGGACCGCGGCTGGGGTGCCCCCTCCTCCGGCCCGTCCCTTGGGCTGCCCCCGCCCCGCTGCCGTCTCTCGTTGGAAGAGGTCGGGCCGCGGCCCGGCTCAGGACGGGTTGCGCTTCGGGAGGCTGCTGTGCTGAAGCAGTAAATGGCTTTGTTGTTGTTTTCGTGCCCTGTCCGCGTAAGGCGTGGAGCAAGTTGCTGTCTTCTCCGTTTCTTCTGCTTCTCATTGTGTGCTGCAGAACACTCGCTTGTGTAAGCGGTGCTGTGCATGCCGTGCATAACGCGTGCCTCGGTGCTGTGACGCTTGGTTACCTCCTGTCTCGTGAGGAAGCACACCCCGCTAATTCACTAGTGTAGAAACAGCTTCGTTTTCACCCGCGGTATGCCTTAGCCAACACTTAAGTTTCTGCAGTGTTCTGTGAGTTTTCTGAGATTATTTCTAATCGTGTCAGTAACGTGCTTTCTGCTGTCTTTGGGAAGCGTGCAATACAATTCCTGCTGTAAAAAAAAAAAAAGTTTTTCATCTCCAAGAGTTGTCTTAGTTGGTTACTTATGATTTTTTCCCCAATATATACTTTTACGTTAGCTTTCTGCTGGAGGAGACGTATTCGAGAACAATTTTTATCTAGGTGCAAGCTAGTTCTCAGCAAGACCAACTGTATGAATATAGAGAGTGTGTTAGCTGCATAAATACGTTCAGGAAGAGTGCTCCGTGCCACTCCATTTCTCCTCCGTAGGAAAAGTTCGCAGATCTTTCTATGAAATCCAGTGTGTTTTTCTATGTTTGTCCTTGTTTACTGCTCCACCCAGTTTGCTGTCCTTTGCAAATGTCATCTGGCTTCTTAGCCTTTGCCACTCCCATCCTCTTTCAAATTGCTAATGGGGATGTTAAAATGGGACCTGGCAATGACCTTCTGGTAATGCACGTTTACTGCCAATCCATTACAGTACTGCTTAATTTTGTTGTTGGGTTAGTTTTCAGAGTGTAGGATGAGGTTGAATCTGGGCAGATTTGAATGCCTTGTGCGTAACATAGCGGAGAGTTTTAGGTACTGTTCCCGAAGTTTAAAATCTTTGTTTGTCTTCTGAAACGCTGCTGTAATTCAATTTCTGCTGTTCACAGCTCTTTGGCAGAGCTTGCTTCCTATGTCTGTAGTCCACAACTAGTGTTGCTGTAGATCAGTATTTTCCTAAAAATTGGTCTATTTGTGTTTCAAAGGTAGCAAATGAGCGTCTTGTACTCAGCTATTGTGTTGCAGCAGCGTGGATGTTAATGAGTGCAGCAGTCTGTTAGCGTTTCTGAATTTTTTCATATACTTGGGATGAAGAATGTATCTGGATCCAGATATCTGGACTCGCATTTTCAGGCTTAGCTACTGGGGAGTTTACGCAGATTGTTTACTTTGCTGATAGCTTCTTCTTAATTTTCTTTCTTTTGCCCTTTTCTGAGTCATAGCTGACCCGCTGGATTCTTGTTTGGTTGTTTTCTACTTTTCCATTTTCCATGCAGCGCTTTTAACTTTTATGCAGCTGCAACAACCATTTGTAAAGAAGGGAAGCGATAATACTGTCTGCTGGTATCCCCTTGTTGTAAGGTAGGGATTTGAATACTTACTCCTTTCCTGTGTCATCATTTTTTTATGAAACTGATGGAAAATAACTTCAGGTTATTTTTATGCAATGGTTAGCAAGCTAACTGAATTCAGGACACCTACAAAGTCGTTTTCGATGTTGTTAATATAGTTAATACTCATTAGTAGTGTTAAGATGAATAGCATTAAGGTACTTCCCACCCCCACCCCACGTTGAGTTTGTATTTTTGGAGACCTGATAAGGGGTGTAGTACTTGTTAATAGTTACCTTGTGTGTTCTTGTGTTAATAGTCCTGCACTTATCTAGCAAGGGAAGTGACAGAAACAAAATGTTAATGATGTGAGGACAGAAGAACTGTAGTTTTTGAAAGTGAGTAACAGGATGCAGTGGAAGGGGATTAATATTAGAGATGTTTTAATGGGAGGTTGTTAAATTGTATAGTAGTTGCTTAATGAAAGACCCATTGATGGAGCTGCTTAAAACAAGAGGAGACCTATGTGTCTAGTAGGTTCGACATTGGTTGTTGAGAACTTTGACTATAACTGTTGTCCAGTGACTGTTGTCTCCAGTTCCCGTAAGCTGTTTGTTGAAGGCGCAAAGGGTGACGAGGTGCCAGGTCTGAGCGTGGAAAGAGTTGTCTTAATCTGTGTGCTAGCACAGCTCCACTTCCAGTGCTCTGTGAGGACTCTTGGGCTGTCCCAGCAGAGCAACTCCTTCCTGCTGCCCTGTTGCTGGTATGTAGCACTAATTTGCCACCTTGAGCAGCGTAGAATTACTGAGAGGAGTCTGACCCCTGTTTCTGATACACTTTTTTCTTTTCTTCCCCCTTATGTTTCTCTTGTGCTCTGTCTGAGGCTGAGAAGGGTAAAGGGTGCCAAGAATTGGCAGTGTTTCATTGTTCAAAGTCTAAATCTCCTTTGCCTCCCATCTCTTCTTTATTTCTGATCCATCTGTGCATAAAGACTTCGGGTTCTGTGGAGATCATATTTGCTTTTTGACTTTTTACCTTACTTGATTATTTCCACGTGAACAGGAAATTGAATGAGCTGCGTTTTTTCAAATGTTCTCACTTCCAATTGTTTTTTCTTCCTTACTTGGTTAAGGTGCACATGCCTTAAGCGCAGCCTTGAATGAATGAAATGCTTTCTCTTCGTGCTGTGGATACCCATCCTGCTTCTGCTGCTCTGTGATGCTGGTACTCCCAAGTTGCTCTTGCATAGGTAGCAACTTGGTTGCGGCTCTTGAGCTTGAGGAACCTTCATGGGACTTTTAATGTAAATATTGAAATTTTTAAATGAAAATTTCTTTACTCTTCTGTCAAAATGAGAGTTTTTCTCTGAACGGGTTAAGCTGGATTCTTTTTCACTCTTTCGTTCTGTCCCTCATTTCCTGCCAAGTGCAGTACTTGGCCAAAGACACCATGGGCTGAGCGCGGAGTTGGGACAGAAACTCTTAATCTGCTTGATCTCAGGTCTGCTGTTTGACATATCTTATATCTTTGTGAAATTATATTCATTCTTTTCCTAGCTTGTGGATTGGAGCTAATATCTTCTTCTCAAGTATTCATGAGGCTTATGTGGAAATAGTAATAATAGACAGGAAAGTGCTGTATATTATTGTTGGTAAATGAAACTGTCAGATGCCAGACAGCTTATCACTTACCTTTTTTATGACTTCCCTTCTCATCTTTACCATCAGTTTGCTGACCTTTAGAAGTTGGTATCTGCAACTTTCTCTTCCACTTCCTGATAATTTTGCTGTAAATAACTAGCAATTAAATGTACTTCTCTTGACTGAAGAGTTCTCTTAAAAGTATTACAGCTCATTTAATCCAGACCGGGAAGACAAATTAAGATTCTAATAGCAGTCAGCTCCATGTTGTTGTCATATAGTATCTTGAATTGACAATGTACTCTTGACATCTTTGTAATTTAATTAAATTTCCTGAGCTGTTTGTGGTTTCAATTTAAAACACAACAGTGAGGTTTTTTTAATCATGAAGCACTAATGCTAGTTATTTTTCTTTCATAATCCTGTTGTGATTTATGTGGAAATGCTTAGAGCTGCAGATACAACTTAGAGCAGTGCATCTGCAAAAGATGTGCTTTGGAAATACTTTCCAAATCTCTCTGGCTTTAATCAAGGGAAAACTTCAGCTTGCAGAATAATACTTTGGTGAATATGTTTAAAACTTTGAAGAGTGAAAACAGAGTCACATAATGAAAGTGCCTTCACGGTAATAATTTTGGACTCTGTTACTAGTTGCATCACAAACCTGCTTTCTTTCCTCCTCAGGTTGTTTTCTTTTCTTTTTTGCAGTTTGGGCAGTTAGGTTGAGGACTGGCTTTATGCTTTTTAGTAGCCTAGTGTCAGGAACCTGCATGTTCCCGGTGTCTTAAATTTGTGTGTTTTTTGTTGTTGTTTGTTTTTTAAGGATAATTATGGACACACAAGTGGAAACAGAAAGCAATATAATGCACTCTAGTTTTGCTTCTTTCATTGTTTTGATTAATCATGCTTGAGGTAATTGTTATACCTCTGTGGGCTGTTTCTGCTTGTTGCTTAGCCTTGCTTAAAGATTCCAGCGCAACGTAACTTTCTTATGTATGTTCATTTAGATGTTGCTACAAAATAACTTGAAGTTGTCTCTATGAAAAATGTTTTTTGGTTTTGTTTTTTGGTTGTTGTTTTTTTTTTTTTTAACCCACAAAGAGCTAAAACCTCTGAGAACAGTCATAAAGCTAATGTAGAAGTGCTACGCATGGGGTTAAGGGAAGACAAATTGTGCTGTGAAGAGCAAAACTTGGATATGTAGCTGATCGGCTACATTCTCAGAACGTGGCCTGGCCGCTTAGTACCGAGCATAAGACAAGTTTTGGAGGAGCAGGAGATACTAAGTTTAGATCAGTGGAACTATTCTGGATATGAGTCATGTCACTCTTTTTTACTGATTTTTTTTGTTGTTGTTTTTGCGTTGTTCAAATTCCAGTGCTCCATAGTTCGATTACTTACCAAACTAGGACTCTTTGACTTGTCTTGTTTGTTTAGCTGAGCTGATACAGTGCGGAGAGGGCAAATCAGCCTTTTTGTTTTGGTTTTACATAAACTTTTCTTGTTTTGCTCAGTCTTTCAAGTGGAGACATGGAGAGGGTTGGAGGGAATGGCAAGGCACTTGGTATGAATTGAATCGATGTTTTTAATAAAACTGCTAGTAGAATTGAGCTCCTCTTCTAACGAGGATAGCATTTCTGGGGCTTCTCACATGTATTGTTCTGTGTGATTTAGGAAGATGTTGGCATCGTTATCCCCATATTGTAGAGGGGGGAAACTTGGAGTATAAACAAAGCAATGAAGTAGAAAGTTGTGAGAGCTGTGTTACTG
This sequence comes from Chauna torquata, assembly GCA_013399475.1. NCBI lineage: Eukaryota > Metazoa > Chordata > Aves > Anseriformes > Anhimidae > Chauna > Chauna torquata. The sequence goes on along the minus strand of VXAL01005079.1, from coordinate 37,955 downwards.
CTCACGCATATTCTGAATGATGGTTTAGGCATTTAGTTCTCCCCTGGAGGTGTCCTGTCTCTGAGTCTCAGAGAAAGAGGTGTTGCTGCTGTATTGATGAAGCTCCTGTGAAAGGAGGGGGGCTGAGCAGTCTGCAGGCGTACTGGCAAGATGATCTCAGGCTCTCTTCAGCATGCACAGTGTTTTCTCCTTTGCTCTTTTGGGCATCTTAAGGACATCGGGGTCCCGATAAAGCAATTTGCCTCAAAATTAAAGCATGTAAAATACGAGGGAAACTGGTTGTAGAAAATGATTTGAGGAAATGGCATGTCTTGTGACTGCAGCCTGTATGAGGATCAGTGGTAATGAAGATGAAGCATTTGGCCGTACCACCATATAAACTGTTTTCGTGCCTGGTCTTCTGATTGTTATTGGAAAAAACACCCAACTGTACAGTAGTCAACTGCTGAGTTACTACTAATAATTGTTAAATACAATCAAAAATACCCTTAAGAACATTGTTGTGTTCCATACAGTCCAGTAGAAGTTGATTTGCCTTTTCTAAATCGTTTTGACTATCTGTTGTTCATGTCTATATTTGCAAATCCATATGGATTGTTTACTTACACTAATTACTGCCAATGCTAGGTGATAGCTGCTTAAAAAATGATGTGCTTATATTCAAAGCCTGAGATGCTGCAGTCTGAAGTTTAATTTAGAATAAATGAAATGGCATGCTTTATTGCTAGTGACTAGACACTGTGCTTGAGAACAGACAGTTTGAAAATAGAAGCTACTGGCTTACAAGATACCTAGGGCCGTGGCCAGAGCTTGGGATAGTTCAGAGTACTAACGGTCTGATTTTCTTGTTTCCTAGAGACCTGCTTTTTTGCAGGTCAGTGACATGCCTCATTGTTCACAGAAGTTTTAGGTTTTTTTTCTCCCCCATCTGCGTTCTTTTAGTGCGTTGTATACTGCTGGCACTGTCCCGTACTTATGGGGATCATATCGATTTTATAGTCAGTGCATTCTGGAAGTCTTAAAACTTGACAAAGGGACTTTAGGACAGAAACTAACAGCACATGCTCTCTTCTTCCTCTCTGGTCTTTTCTGGGGAATTCTGTCCATGGATCCCAGATTGCAAAGCCAGAGACAGTTTTTATATTTCACTTAATGTTGTCTCTATCTTCATCAATCACTTGAGAGCTCTTTGGGCAGCAAAATTGTCTGAAATTATTTGGACATTTATATCTTTTGGATAGAACTCCCATTATAAATAGCATTTACTGATTGCAGCTTTTTTTTTTTAACCACTGGTAGAGCTGTTACAACTGTTCCTGTATGCGTGCTTCAAGAAAGGCTTTCAGTGTTGTGCTCAGCACACAACCAAGAGATCCTTAGGACTGGTAGGAGATCTGCAGTCCAAGAGCTGAAGGCCACGTGAAATAACCTTCTTCCCTAAAGCCAGCTGTGCTCCTAGATTCTCTACAAAATTATTAATGCCAAAGCTGTGTGTGTGTAGGAAATGGGACCATGATCTCTAAAATGCTGACGCTTCTTATTGGAACACTGAACCAGTGCATAATGCATAAAATATCTTGACATCCTGTTTGTAAGGCCGTGTGAATGTGTTTGTTTTTATTCCTCTTCTCTCCCCACCTCCTTGTTGATGTTTTCTTGGGGTCCTGTGCCACTAGGAAGTGTTACCAGTCTGCTGCTTCACTTTGGTTTTCTAGAGGTTCAGCATCTGTAGAAGTGACAATTGCAACTGAGCTTATACTGATCAGGCTGGGAGTTCCTGAGGCTTCTTCAAGGACAGCTGGTGCAGAACAAGTAAGAAGGCTTGGGGTTGGGCTGTGTAATGCTCTTTCTAAAATTATAAACAGCCCAGCATGCTGTCCTGAAATGCCCTGAAGGGAGAAAACTGTTAAGGAAACAAAGCTGCCAATTGTAGAAAAATTTCTGAGTTTCCACTTTCAGAATTTCTCTGGTGCACTGGCCCACATCCAGGGCATCACCTAATCTCCTACTCCACTGTTGGTCATCCCGATTTAAAAACACAAAACAAGACAACAGAAATATACCAGTCCCAAAGCAGTTCCTTGTTCTCATGGTCAGCTGTTCATCAGCTGTGTGACAGCTCGGGTACTTGTAGTAGAAGCAATGCTGCTACTGAATCGGTCCACTGCTGGCCTGGGCAGGTTTGGTCCGGTGAGCTGCAAGTTTTCTTTATGCTCAGGCCTGAGTAGCATTTTCAAGCCCACTGAGCTACCTTTAAACCTTGTTAGTCAGATGGCTACTGTGTAGCTAAAAATGTGGTGGGCACTTCAGTGTTTTATCTTCTCATGGTATTTAGTGACACACTGTCAGTTTTCTGCTTATGATTGATCAAAATGTTTTGATTTGATGGGTATCTGTACCAGATTAGAGAAAGAACTGGGTCTGTCTTTAAAAAACAAACCAAACAACAAAAACCCACCTAAAACAACAAAACAAAGCAAAACAAATGAAAACAACAACAACAACAACAAACCTGAACGGATGATCCAATCATAAAGTTAGTCTTCCTGCTAAAGGCAGCAGAAGTAATGCCAATATCTACACTGACATCTCTTTCTCCATTTAAAGGCTCTAATTTTCTTTTTTCTTGCCAATCTTAAGTGTTGCAGAGGGTGTCACCAAGCAGTGAAGCGCAGCTACTGTGTTCAGGCTAATTCAGATAAGGGATTAAATTTATGAAGCACGAATAAAGCTTGGCCCCCCAAAGGGATTCATGGTAACTCTGGAGTGCCAGCTCCACTCAAGAAGGATGCACTCAGTGCTTTCTGAAGAGATCCCAGCTTTTAAAGAAGCCGAGCAGGTTGGCAGGGTAGTACATAGGCTTTAAGTCTGTGGCTTTATTTTGTTTTCTTTTCAAATGATTTTAAGAGGTGAGTCAGTTCAAAGCAGCTGAAAAATGAGGGACAGTCCCTGAGGGAAAAACGTCAAGTTTGAACCTGCTCAGGAGGCTCACGTATGAAGTGTTTGTTATATCTGAATTAGTTCAAAAAAATTAGTACACATCTGCAAAGTTGCTTTAAGGTAGGTACTTGCTTTTATACTGTGAAGGTGACTTAGTCTTTCAGTAAGGTGAATACAAGGGGTTCACTAAATGCAATTGTAGGTGTTATCTGTGTATTTTACAATATGTAAACTTGCTCATGGCGTAAATAAACATCAAGATACTTGATAAACATCTTGATTTCCTTGGTGCTATTGTACTTCATGTAATCTTAGTCCTTCTGATAGGACTGAAATGTTCCCAAGTTGTCAGAGCTTGTTCTCTCATGAGTAATTGGGTTATCCTGCTTGTAAATTATCAGGATCTCTTAAGTTATTTAGGTTGTTTGTCCTTTACACCTATTTGAAGGCTAGTCTGAAGCTTGATGCTTTGTCTCTTCAGACTTCCAGCTTATTCCAGCTGCAAGCCAGGTCTTCCATTTGTGTTTGGTTTATACACTTATTCTTGGGTTGACGTAGTACTTACTCCTTGAGAGCACACACAAAGAGTATTCAGATACTATTTTCTTAAATTTCCTAGACAAAACTAGACTTATAGTTTGCTCCCATAAAATAGGCTTTTTATTGCCTGTGTTGTTCTTGAACTGTCCTTCCCTGCCACGCTGCTTCCACTCTGACCCCGTTCACTTTTGAATGTGGGTGACTAGTGTTGTTTGCAGACTCCAGGGTTTATTAGTGTTTAGTTAAGAAAGGTTTTGGTTTAGTGATTCCCATGCTATACTGTGCTTTTGGCTGCATCGACTCTAGTTAGCCTTGTTCTCGCATTTTTTGTTTTTTTTTTTCATCTGTACAGTTGCTTTTAAGAATTCTTTTGCAGCATGACAGCTTTAGTTTTTCTATTGCTTTCCACTAAGACTTTTATTTTGTAGAATAATTCCTACCTAATGTTTGGCTGACTTTCACAGATTCTCAAAAGAAGGCTTATTTTATACTGCGGAGTTTAGCTGCTTTAAAATAAATGATCCCCATGTTGTTCGCATTAAACATCAGGGAATTTCCAGCTAGCTTGAATTTCTCTGTGGTGAATTTCTCTTCTAGGAAGGTTGATGCATTTACTTGTTCATCACTTCAGTACCCTGTATTGTACTTTTACAAATGAAAACTGGTCTGCTTTATTAGAACTCATTTTCCTGGCTTATCTCTTCAGATGGCTCCGCCCTGTAAGCAGCAGCTGTCTTAAATCATCTGCTCAGGAGGTTTTTTTAGGGAGAGTGAGAGGAAAGAAGGTTTGCTAATGACCGTTCTGAATTCTGTCATTTAACAATTCATCTCTTCTTGTGTACATGAACCTTTTTTTTCCTGTGTGTTTTTGCTTTTTTAAGTTGCCACTTCCTTCATGATAGAATATTGGTGGTTTTGTTCAATGTGGCATGAACCAAGGAGGATTTATCTGTAGATCTTTACGCTGTAAAGAGATGACAGAGTAGTCTGCGTGCTCTGCTGAGATCAAAAGGCAATAGCAGCAGTGTTCCTCGTTTTGTCTGTTCTAAAAAATTTCTTGTTTCTGGAGAGCTTTTGATAACAAATTCCAATGTATGAGACCATTTAAAAGCTGTGTAATGTGGTTGCTATTAGGGTTGCTATGTTTCGTTCTGTCAAAGAACTTTTAGAAAAAACGGGTATTACTAATGCTTTTCCTCAGCAGCTGAAAATATACTAAAAAGCATTAATCTTTGCCATTGTGTGTTATTTGGGTGAAAACTGTTGTTCTAAGAACAATGTAGATGGAAAGATGATTGGCAGACAGGCAAAACGAGTCGTCATGACGGAGTTGGCCAATATGCCACTACAGCCTTCAGTGAAAGGTTTTAGTCTACGTGGTGGTTTTCATATGTTGTAAACTATTGGGATGGAATTGGAAATAACTGGGGCTTGAGGTGTGTCAGTCATCTGACCTTTGCAGTGCTAATGGCGACTGTTACTGAAGTCCGCACGATTCCCCAGAGACTCCTCTGTTATATTGTCAATTTTTTAATGCTATTCCTCTAGCTATCTGTCAGCCTTCCCAGATAGGAGCTAAATCTTTAAGGTATAAAGACTGTCACTTCATAAGTCTTTTCTTTTTCTTTATTATGTACAGCAAGAGATGGAGGGAAGGGTGAGAGTTTCAAGTCCAATTTTTAATTATCTTTAGGTATGGTATGTCTATAATATCTGTACATGGAAAGGGCTGGATGCTTTCAAAACCCTTTAAAAGTAATCTTTGACTGCGGAACTGTCAAAACTGGGCCTTGATATTGGAAAAAGGTAGCAAAGGCAGGAGGAGAGGGTAGATTTTCCCCTTAAATTTGGTGTATTGAGATTTAAGGTTCTTTCTTCATCCAGGTAAAAACTGCCTTTCTTATCATTCTCTTCTCTTTCTAGGTTTACATGAAGATAAACAGTTGAAATGTGGATAGCCTGTTTGTAGCTTGGTGCTGGTTGTCATCTGGAACCTGCTGGTGTCTTCTCCCTCTGATTGGCGTAACATTGGCTGCTGAGAGTCATGAAGTTTGTACCAGAGAAGAACGCGGTCCGCATCCTGTGGGGTAGGGAACGGGGTACCCAAGCGTTGGGCGCTCAGCGGCTCCTGCAGGAGTTGGTGGAGGATAAAACTCGGTGGATGAAATGGGAGGGCAAGGTAAGGTACTGGAATAGAGGTTCACAGGTTGATGCTGAAGTGGGGGATGGGAGGCAGGGATTTGAAATAAATTGTCGCGTGATCGTACATTTGATGTGTTACACTTGATATGCTCTCTGGCTCTGTTCGGTTCCTGCAGTGATGTGATAATAGATATGGTCCTGCAGCGGGTTCCCCTTATTGTCTGTGTGGCTTACAGTTAAAGTATGATCATATGACACTTGCAACACTTCCTGCTTTGTTGGCTTTTTCAGAAAGTTGAGTTACCAGACAGTCCACGCTCCACCTTCTTGCTGGCGTTTAGTCCAGACAGGTAATTAACTCCTAGTTTGTTCCCTGTTTCAGCAGTCTCCTTACACTTAAAAAAGTGAAGGAGGCTTGTGCCTGTTTGAATTGTTCAATCCTGAATAGCCAAGTGAACTTCTAGTTCCTGACATGCATGAATGGAACGTGCGCACCTTCCTAATCTCACAGCTTCAGTCATAGCTGGTGTTTAATTTCTGAGGTACCCGAGTGATGCGTAGTTCTAAGGAAAAAGGATCTGTGCAGCCACCATGGGATTTCATGAGAAACGTGAGGGAGTAAAGGGTGTTTTAGTACCCCATACCAAGTGATGGGGCACACCCACTGGAATAGTGAGGAGTAAAGAACGGAGCAGAACGATGCATGTATTGGAAACAGGAGTGGAGGTGGGATCTGTCAGTGTCACTTGACTGTGATTGAGCTGGTGTGGAGAACTGGGAATGTTTATTTGCCCAAAACTGTCACTCAGAAGAGTTGCTTCTGAGCTGCATGTTGACTTTGACTTTCAAGGTCAAGTTTGTGCTTGCAGATCGGATGAGCTCTTGTTTGCATGGACCCTGAAATCTGGCCGCAAGAACCTTTGTGGCCATTGGTGATAGAGTAGGGTCTTATCCTTTGAGCGTGGGGCTCTGTTTGGGACTACTGCTGGGTTAGGTGAGAAAAGACCCTGTTGAGATGAAGCTAACCACAGTTTGGTTTGCTGTACTTTTCTCATACTGATGTTTGTCCTGCGTTCTGCATTCCCAGGACCCTAATGGCTTCCACACATGTGAACCACAACATCTACATCACAGAGGTGAAAACGGGCAAGTGTGTTCATTCTTTGGTTGGACATCGCCGTACTCCCTGGTGTGTGACCTTCCATCCCACCATTCCAGGCCTCATTGCTTCAGGATGCCTAGATGGGGAGGTTAGAATTTGGGATTTACATGTAAGTCTTTCCTGAAACACATATGCCTTTTGTATTTGGTGGGTGGTGAGCTTTTTTGTCTGAGTTTGTTTCCCACATGTTGCATGGTAAGAAAGCTGTTTTGAAGTTTTGGATAGAACAGAATAGAACAATAGAGAGGAGATGACAGGTTCTTCATTCAATCTGTCCGGGTAGGTCATGCTCCTTAGCCTTGCACATTTATTTGATGAGTGGTACAGACAGTGCTTGGAGAACTTTGTGCAAGATGCCTGTTTAGATTATGTGAAGGACTTGCTATTTTTCATTCCACTGGGCATATTTGAACGCTTCATTAGAGAAGTTGCTGCCCTGCCCCTTCTACCTAGCCTGGTGATTGGCCCAGAGACAAAAATACGTATACTTACCTGGTTACTTTGAAACGCAGCATTTGTACAGGCTGTTTGAGACACTTACCTGTAAAAGTACATCTGTGGTCATTGTTGCAGGTAGTGCTATGTTCTGGACATGGACTCATACCAGAGCAGCTGTTGTTGTTGAAAGTATGTCACTTCCATGCTGTAGGCAGAGTCTCGGAGGGTGCACATACACGGAAACCTAATGATCTCAAACTGTGTGACTAAACTGCTTGTGATTCTTGACTCCTCACTCAGGGTGGAAGTGAGAGCTGGTTCACAGATAGCAACAACGCCATTGCATCGCTTGCTTTCCATCCTACGGCTCAGCTCTTGCTGATTGCGACTGCCAACGAGATACATTTCTGGGACTGGAGCCGTAGGGAGCCTTTTGCAGTGGTGAAAACAGCCAGCGAAATGGAGCGGGTCCGGTGAGTTCCTGTTTCCAGGGGAAGAGAACACGTATCTGGAAGAATGGTCAGGCTTGGGGAATATGGGTGGTTCCTCTGGGATACTGCATCCTCTGTGCTGATGCAGTGGAGAGAAGCATTGTTTGCAACTCTTTGACCCAGCTGGTAGAAAAAGAGTCCTGTGGGTAGGAAAAAAAGCTATTGGAAATAATGGATCAGCTTGGCTGTTAGTATTTGTAATCAGCCATGTGTCCTATAAATGCCTTCAGGATCTACTCCATGTTCGTTTGTAAGCTGAGTAGTTAAACTTGTCAACCGTAAGGATGAGAGAACCCAGAAACTACTGGAGGAGAGTGCTGAACTATTATTTCAGTGCAGTTACAGAGGAAACTGTTGCTGGAAACTTGATTCCATCCATTGAGCGGTTTAAGACAATGAAGAGGAGAACATTCAAGAGGAGTTAATCTCTCCCTTTGTACCAAATTCCAATTTGTAATGTATATGTGCATCTTCCCTAAAACTTCCTGGCTGTTTCAACTGATACAGTAGTGCTTGCTTCCAGCTTTTAACTTCTGTATAGTGTTGCTGTGGACTAAAAAATAGCTGCAGTCTTCAGCTAAATAAGTATGTTCGCTTCTTAACGCGTAAGCTTTTTGACATCCTTCAGAAGCAAAGATGGTAAGGTAGTAGCGTTCTCAGTGCAAGTATTTCACATGGAATTTTCTTTTGTGCTGTGTCCAGCTTCCTATGTTAATGTGGAATGTGAGCTCATGATTGATACTCTGGTTCTGCTTTTGTTTTAGGCTAGTACGGTTTGATCCCTTGGGACACTACTTGCTCACAGCAATTGTTAACCCTTCCAACCAGCAGGTAAGGATAATGTCAGTACCTGCACTGACTGACTAATTACAGGATGCTGTACATGTATTAACCCTGGTTTGTTCCTGAACAGCCTTATGTTTTTCTGAAAACCTTAAGTCTTTCCGAGCTGAATTCTGTCCCAACTTAATTGGTCACAGGAATGTTCTCATGTAATATACAGGGCTATTAAAGAACTCTCTTAAGTGTTTTTGCCCTCGTTGTCTCATTAGTGGTAGGACAGATGTCTCAGTGCCCCTGCTCTTTCAGTTGTGTTGTGACATCCTGCTGGATTTGAAGCTACACGAGATACTAGTAGTGCTCGCCACAGCTGCTGACCTTCAGACGGTGCTGCTTCTGTTGGTACAGTGTGTTGTTGAAGCTCACTGGGCTGGAGGAAGAGGTTGTCTGGATCCAAAAAGTGAGCTACTTTGAAGTAAAAAGTTGGCTGGCTTCCTGCAAGTCAAGGCCAGACCCATTTTTTCCTCTCTAGGAAGAGACTTATCATATCCTTTCATCTGTCTGGGATGGTAGTGGCTTTCTTCTGTTTATCTGGAAGTGTAGGATTTTGCTCTGAGGTGACTGAACTTTGAGTGTTTCCTTCTGCAGAGTGATGAGGAAGTGGAAATCTCCGTGGACAGCACAGAAATGCCGCATTATCGCCAGCGTGCTATCCTTCCCTCTCAGCCTGTGAGGCGCACACCTCTCCTCCACAACTTCCTGCATATGTTGTCCTCTCGCTCCTCCGGCATACAGGTGGGAGAGCAAAACAGTGTTCAAGACTCTGCTACCCCATCCCCTCCACCGCCTCCACCACCACCACCTCCGCCTCCAGCCAGTGAGAACACAAGGGCATCTGTCTATAACAGGCTCCGGGAGCGTGTCAGCTACCCCACAGCAGAGTGCTGCCAGCACCTGGGGATGTTGTGCCTTTGCAGCCGATGCTCTAGTGCAAGACTTCCGTCTTCTCTCTTCCCACACCAGGAAAACGCACCCTCCACGTCTTCTGGTGCCACTGGCACGTCCTTCTCCTCTGTGCAGACAGAGCCTTATCAACCCCCAGAGCAGGCATCTGTAGCACAGGAGGAGCAGGGGATACTTAACAGGCCCTCTGCTTTCAGCACAGTTCAGAGCAGCACTGCTGGCAACACCCTGCGCAACCTTAGCCTGGGCCCCACGCGGCGGTCCCTCAGCGGGCCTTTGGCAGGCCACCAGTCCCGCTACCAACAGTCTGCGAGAGAGATGGCTTCGGGCTTAGGTGGGTCTGACTGGTCCAGGACAGTGCTGAACATGAGCTCCCGGTCGGAGCTGGAAGCCATGCCTCCCCCTAGGACCAGTGCCTCCTCTGTGAGCTTGCTGTCGGTGCTGAGGCAGCAGGAGGGAGGTTCCCAGGCATCGGTCTATACCTCTGCAACGGAAGGGAGAGGCTTCTTAGCCCCAGGTGCTGAGGCGGACAGTGGTAGTACTGCTGGCCCGAGCAATCCAGCCAGCATCCGTAATGAGCTCCAGTGTGATTTGAGGCGATTCTTCCTGGAATATGACCGGCTTCAGGAGTTAGATCAGGGGATTGGTGGGGAGCCCAGCCAGTCGCAACAGGCTCAAGAAATGCTCAACAACAATATTGAGCCTGATCGGCCTGGTCCCTCCCATCAGCAGACTCCGCACAGCAGTGAAAACAATTCCAATTTGTCCCGGGGTCACCTGAACCGCTGTCGTGCTTGTCATAACCTGCTGACCTTTAACAATGACACGCTGCGCTGGGAAAGAAGCACGCCTAGCTATACACCAGGGCAGGTCCAAAGCACGTTTGAGGGTGTGCCTCCAAATACCAGCCAGGTGCAGCCTGCAGAGAGAACCGAGGGCAGAGCTCCTGCCTCTAGCAGGCTGCAGCTGGGCAGCTCTTCCACCCCACAGGAGGAGAGGACCGTGGGAGTGGTCTTTAACCAGGAGACGGGGCACTGGGAAAGAGTTTACAGCCAGTCGGCTTCAAGCAGACCTGGGAATGTATCACAGGAGGCCTTAAACCAGGAAATGCCTGAGGAAAGCTCAGAGGAGGATTCACTCAGGAGGTAAGATACATGCTCTGCCTTCCTCCTCCATTTTTTCTTAAACCTTTCCCATCTGGTCTAAGTTTTTTCAGTATTTTGAGAGTTAAAAACCTTTTTTTCTTGTGTTCATGTGCTGTTTTTGTAGCTGAAAATAGAGGCAACTGCATTGATGTCTTTTATAGTTGCCAGTTGTCATTCTGCAGGTATATTCTGAAGGTTGTAAGGGCAGAGACCAGAATTCTTAATGGGAAAGGAGGATGATAGTACAAACAGGCAAAAGGACAGGCTCTAGTAGCAGAGCTCTGGGGTGAACTGTGCTGCTGGTGTTTCCCAGATGCTGCAGAGGTGTGGGAACACAGGATGTACTATGCTGTCCTTTGTACCCCATACCACGTGCGTGCTGTGCATGGAAATCTGCCCAGGTTAGGCATGGGAAATCAAGCAGGAGCTGAGAACTGCTTTCATGAGTGCTCTGTCGTGTTGAGATTGTAGTTGCTAAGTTGGAATGGTTAACGATCATTTCCTTGGTGTTACCATGTAGGACGAGAAAAGCTAAAGCTCTGTGTCAGAGGGTTGGAAATATACCCTGGTTGTAAGTGTTTGATCAAACCCACGTGCTTTGCTTGCCCTTGATGAAGAGGTAGGTTTTGAAAGTGGCTCCTGTTCACCTGAATCTAGGGTGGGCTGTTTGGGAGCCTGCTGGTCACTGAAAATTTTAGGGTCTGCTGTATTCTTTTTTTTTTAACTAGGCGATTCTTTTTTGGAAGGATTTCTTAGATTTCAGATGTGTTACGTGTAACAGAGCAAGCCAAATCAGGCTTGTACCAGGAAGGACCCGTGATTTGTGTGGAAGTCTCTGGCTTGTACTGAAGATTCAGCTACATGCATATTTGGATAGGGTTTCCGCACTGCTTGCAGTTTGACATCCTTTTGATCAAGTGATTTCTGTGCTTGTTGGAGGAAAGGTCCAGTCCTGGTGTTTCTTGGAAATGGATGCTTTGTGCTTTAGGAAAGCAAAGTTCCAGGTTTGATGCAAATGTAACTGACTGATGAGGCTTTGTATGCAAAAATGCCTGAGGAAGGGGAATTCTTTCCTTCTTCCTGCAGATAAGCTGCTTATACTCAGACCAGAACAGTAGCTGCCTTTCTTGTTGCTGTAGTGGTATAGCAAATAAGTGACGGTGGTCATGAAATTATTCATCTGCTTCTAAATCCTTGCCCCAGTTTTTTTTTATAGCCTGCCTTAATGAGAGTCTCAAGCTAATTGCATGGTAACTACTTCTTTCTTGGGCCTAGACTTACCTGACACTAATTTGTATCAGATATCCTCTAGACCCTTATAAAAGAGCAGAGAGGTGAGAAGGAGCTGACAAATTTAGCTTTAAAATGGCACTTGAGTAAGTCTTGCATTATCCTTCTTTTGAAGTAGCTGTACATGCTCATAATATCTCTGCTACATTGCTTGTTCTCTGGACCCAGTCACTGCAGGGTCAGAAATAAAGGGGGCAAATAACCTTTGTAATGATCAGGCTATTGGTACATATTTGGACAGTGAGGTATGGTGGAATCTGTAGATATGATCTTCCAGCTAGTTCTGTAGGAGTTAACATTTAAAAATGCCTTGAGGCATACAATTCAGTCTGCCCCAGCGTGCAGGAGCTGAACTGGCTGTGGCCTAAGAGCTGGAGCCCAGTAGCTAAATCTCTGGGTCACTTCATAGATGCTGGTTGCTGCTGTCTGCTCTGTGGTTGTAGCATCTGTGCAGCGTCAGTTGCCTACCTGGTTGCATGTGCAAACAGATTCTTTTTGCTAGGATGGATGAATTTGAGGCATGTACCTCAATGAGTGAGCTTAATTCCAGAGGAATTCCTGTAGTGTGAAACCTTTAGTGAAAAACTTTTGTCAGAGGTTGCTGAGAAGCTCATAGGGACTCCTTTATTTTCCCAGTTTCCTCCTTCTGTTGTCACTTTCCTCAAGAACAAGCATGGCAGAGGCTTCTGCTTTACTTCTAACTGAAGTTAAGATGACTGTAGAGGTAAGGAAGCTGGAAGCAGTGAGTGCTCTGGTAGTAAAATGCTCATAGCAATTTCCTTGAAGCAAGCTTCATTTGCTTTCCAGTTAAACATGCTGGGTGGACCTGTGGGGAGCTTTATGAAATCTTTCCCCTTAAAAGGAACCCTGCATGTGGGATACCTATATCCTGCAGGTGTAATTTTTTTTACCCTTCTCAAACTAGTTTTTACATTTTCTATTATAGAGCAGTAACAAGTCAACAGCCACTTACCTATTTTTTTCCCTAGAATGAGCATCCTCAGGTCCAGCCACCTAGTCTCCCAGACCTAGCTTGTGCCTCTATAATGTGCAGTTCTGGAACTGCTTCTGCATAGCAGTGTCCAAAATGTGTATGAATTTTGCAGCTCCAGAAGCGTGCAAAGATGGTGACTAATGTTCATGAGGTGTAAGCTATGTAATGCTGGAAGTGATGGGGAAATGGAGGAGGGGAGGGAAGGGGAATCTTCAAGCCCAAGGGAGCAAGTGATAACTGCATACACACTTTCAATTGATGTAATTTTGTACCTGTGGACCTCAGATTAGGTTTTAGCACTGGGGGACAGCCACTGTTTGCTCCTACCCTGCATCTTATCTTCTGTTTTTCTTTGTTTCTCCATTAGATGTCCTCATTGGGCAAGTGAGCTCTTTATTCAAAGGCTAGCTGAAAAATTTAAGATAGAAATCGCATCTGGAAACTGTTTGTGTATTCCCCTTCCCAGTCCATGGGCAGGATCCATTCCTTGACCTGGCTTGCCTGGCTGAGAAGTAGCTTGCTGAGAAGACATTGCTGTACAGGGTCAATTAAGTTAATAGGTAGTTTAATGAAGGTTGTTCCTCTCTGAATTCTGTTGATGCAGCTATGTCAGCTGGGTAGGGAGACAATTCTGCTCTTTCTGATGGTGCCAGATAGATTAATTATCTTGGGCTAATCATGAAGGCAGTAATAAGCGTGTAATGAAGCTATTCCTGATTAACAGCTCTGGCACCTGTAATAGGAGGAATGTGTCACTGAGAGCCTCGACGATACGGCAGTCTTGTCATATTCAGCTTGGCCTGAAAGCAGCACAGGCGTTGAGGAGCTTGAAGCTGTGTCAGTGATGTATGAAGTTGGGGAAGGTCATGGTCTACCTTAAGCAGAAGTTGGTGAGATTGAGCTTCAGCTTTTCGGAGGTTCTCCAGGCTGATCTCATTAATTAAAATGTAGGGTTTTTTTCCCCTGTGGATTGATCTTTGCCTCACTTCTAACATCAAAGTGAAAAGAGCCTTAGAAATCTGTGAAGTCGGCATGTGAAATGTGTTGCATGAAATTGGTGATAGGAGCTGTTGGTGAGATCTAGATGAAGGAAAGGTAATTGAGCAGCAGGTGATAGCTAGTTTAATTTTTCTATAACTTTTTAATTGAAAAATGGATGGAGAAAGCATTGTGTTAATGCTGTAATCTTAGTGAGGGAAAAGATCCTGTAAGTACTTTAAGCCATTATTGCTGCGTGGGCCAATTCAGGTTCATAATGAAAAGCTGAACAGGGATGAGAGAATCCTTCTAGTCAGCTGCTGGCTTGTGAGTAGCTAGTGTCACCTTCTTAAGAAAACGATGTATAAAACCCCAGTGGTGATCCTTCCTGACGTATATTTCATCTGCTCATGTAATGAAAGAGGTACAGTGCAGTGCTGTCTAATTAAACTGATCCAAGTCTTCAAATGCCACTTCGCTGGTATCATACTAAAATGGTCAGAGATCTCTACAGAACTAGTGAGTTGTTACACAAAAGGAAGAAAATCCTCTGTTTTTAAATCTTTTGTCGTTTCTGTGTCCTGGCATGACACACCAGGCCACAATCGTTCAAGAGTGGATGCAAGGAGCAAGTAGTGCCACGTGTGTCCCTGTTCATGTAACTCAAACCTTATCCTGTGAAACAGTTCTAGACAGGGGGAAAAAGAAATACACAAGGAGAAACTTGTCCTCTACACATTCAACTTTAGCTGCTCATATTATGCTAAGGGGGCAATTTTGGTATTTACCCGTTTATTTTGACTAGAGATGTAAGTGGATTTCTGTAAATGAAAGATGAACCCTGTGCTATTGCCAGGCAGGTTTGAAAGAAGGCTGTGTTTCATGAAGAAAGGTGTTTTATTGTCCTTATCCTTGCATTAAGAAGCTTTGTCTGGCAGTTATGTCAAGCTTCTCTAACCACTCCATTGCGCTCATTCCGAAGGTCATATTCTGGAGGCTGAGGTATGAGCAACTTGTGTGCCTTTTTTAAGAATACATAATGTTTTTGCCTTGCCCACTGATCTAGTCTGGCAAACAAGATAATCTATCGAAGCTATCTGAAAATCTGAAGTCTTTCAAACTGTCCCAGGTGGTTTTTCCACATGCACAGGTAGGAGTGCATGTAAGGTGGGGGAGTTCGTGTTGTCTGGGGTCATCTGTATGAACTCCTGTATTTTGTGTGGGAGTGTTCAGAAGTGCAGAGTCCGTGGTGCTCTGCAAATAATCAACCTGCCTAAGTTGCACAGCTGACTAAAGGCATGGCTTTTTTTGATGTGTTTTAAGTCTTGGATGCAGTGTGCACAAATGACAAATACAGGTGAATTTTCCTGGAACTTCACGTAACAGGGTCCAGGGTGAAATTTGTCTTTTGTTTTGCCAGCTCCTGCCTGAGGACTGAGGTCGATTCTGCCTGCACTCTTGCTACGTGACGTGAACCCAGTCTTCTTCCCTGGGCTGAGGTTGCATGGTGCTCGGCCGAGATGAGAAAGTTATATGTAGGATTATGACTGTAATGCAGTCATAAGTGCTGTACGTGGCGAGTGAGTTTGGCTGTGGTGTTGCCCTTAGAACGGTGTCTCTACCTGTGGTTTCACCTGCTAGCCAGCCATAGGTTTCTGTGGCGTGCTGCTGCCGGGCATGCGAGGGCCTGAAGTGACAGCAGGTGCAGTGGTGCCATTCTTACCCGCATGGGCGTGCGGGGACTCCAGCTCATACTATGTCTTTCTTCAGTCCTGATGGCCTTTCTGGCAGCACATAGCTCTCCATACGCACACCAGGAACGAAAAGAAATACCCAGTCCATTTCCCTCTGAATTTCTCTGAACTCATTTCATTTCCATCTTGCCTTGCTGCCACAAGGTGGTAATGTTGCTTCTGCTCCGTACTTTCCCTGTCTCAGAACCGAAAAGTTTGAGTTCTTGTAAACAGGAGGAAAAAATATATATATATAACCTGAGGACCTATCCTTCCCCACCCCCAGTCCTAAATTGCAGCTTATCTACTTAGTCACCATACATTTGCAAGTTCTTCAGTGTTTGGGAAAGGCATGAATGGCGATCCTGAGGGGAAATGGCTCTGATCCAGAATGCAAGCAAGGGAGCAGCTTAGCCTCTTGTCTTTTGTAAGGTTTTGAAAGGGGTAGATGTGGATCTCAAGGTGAAACAGGTATTTTTTTTGAAAAGCGAATGCTGGTAAGTTGAAGCTGTAAGAGACCTAGCCAACTACACAGAATTCGTCACAAATTCTTGCTCATTGCCTACCAAGCCTGGAGCAGACTTTTCTTTACAGTCTGCCTTCTGGAAGGTTTTTGTCTGCATTTAAATGGGTGCTCTTCCTCCTCTGAAGACTTCGATAATATGTGGCTTGTTTTCTGGAGGAATGCTTGACCGGTGTTGACTGGAGTCTGGGTGGTCACCTTTTCCACGGGCTGTGTTTATTTTGTTGTTCAAGCATGCCTTGAACTATTACCTAAATTTTTAGGCTTTCCCCTAAGAAGCCCATATGAATGCGTGTGGTTTTTGTTTTTGTTTTCCCCTGATGCAAATAGGCATGGCTTACTCATGGCCACGGTGGGGGGATGCCTCTTCCGTTTCTAAATTGTAGCTATGGTGTTGACTTGTGGTCAGGCAGGGATCAGTCTGTGATTAAACTAGATTGGCAGGGTAGGGACACCCACATTCCTTCCCAGAGATGTAGCAACTTTTAAAGCTTGTGAAGCTCCTGCTAGAGCCTGAGCCTCTGATGTGCTGCTCTAGTTTTTGGTTTAATTAACCAGGCTGTTCAGATCTCTGCATATATTGGCTTCTGGTAGCTTTTTCACTCTGTAATGCGTTGGATGTAAAGGTGCACATCACTCATATCCTAGCCTTAAAAACAAAACAGCTGGAATATTTTCCTGCCCCCTGCCGTGGGTACAGAGTTGCCTCGTAGGAGACATTTCCATGACTGAAATGTATCATCAAAATGGCTAGAGGTGACCTAAAATAGAAAAGAAGAACGTAGTGCTACTCCCTTTGCTTTTTTTGGAGGGGAGAAAACTGAAGCATGGGGGAACTGAAGCCTTGCCTAAAGCTACAAAATGCATTTGTGGTGGAGACAGAACGCATACCGAGTGTATTCAGCCTTGTTTTGTTCCTTAATTAACAAAAACAGTGTTGTTACTATTTTTTCCCAATTGCTTACAGCAACTGTGGCTTGTTTATTCAAATATTTGATATCTATTGCAGCAGTGACGTATTAAGTCCACTTAAAAACGGGGAGTTGAGCAGGAGGACGGCACGTTGCTGAGCTGTAGAGGAGACACAGCAGTACAACGCTGGCTGCTCAGAACAGATGTTAGTGCGAATGTTTCCTATGCCAAATCTAAACCAACCTGTCCAACAGTGGATATTAAGTGGGTTTGTCATTTCTCTATGGCCCTTACGCTCAGGCCCATTACTACTGGAAATATTGCTAGCTTCGTGTCCTGGCACTTTTATTTTGGGCTCAGTGTTCTATTTAAGCTGATGGTGTGTAGACCTCACTTTCCTGCTGGGATAATATTTGTGTGTTGAATTCTTGTTGTGGTGCTGAGTGAGGAACAAAGAGCTTGGAAGACTCTGTATTAAGCACGGACAGATAAATTTTGGCCAGATCATGCAGTGTAAGGACAGATGACTTTAGATAAGGTATACAAGAAAAATACAGGTCTTATACCTGTCTTATGTTAGTGTATTTTTGTAGGAGCCGTGGAAAGAAGGATTTTCTTGCGAACCTTGTAGCCTTCCTGTGTAAAATGGTAGTTTTGGAAAAGTTTATGCTGTGCTCTTTTCAAGCTTGATAAGAAATTCCAAAGATGCTTGTTACAAATAATAGTGGTAGGGATAAATAATATCTCAGTAGTGAGTGAGGAACAGTGGGATAAACAGAAGTTACAAAGGGGTTTGTGTGCAGAGACAAGTGATTCGGGTTTGTGGTAGGGGAGAAGGGCAAAACTATGGGGTAGGGTTATGATTTCTGGAAACGTTAGCCTGGACACGCAGGAATGAAAAAGTCCTAATTTGTCAGTGCTGAACATAAAGTGAAGTGCTAATCTGAAGGCAACATGAGTATTTTAACACGATTATTAGCTATGTTGATGGATGAGATATGCAGGTGGTGGACACACTTGGCTAGCATTGTTTGTTTGGCCTTTTCTAAAAATAAAATGACTTACATCATGGAAGTGTGACAACAGCCTGAACTGGAGGAGAGGCTGCAGTGGTATCTAAATGGTCAGTTGATGTCTATGTGAGCTCTGAGGTTTTTGCTGCCACTCTTCCAGCTTTGTTTTTTTTTCCAGACTGAGTGTGCTGTCTCTGTGTGGTCAGGAAGGACTTTGTTTTACTGAAGCATTAGAAGTTTGAGCTTTTGAATATGCTGCTAGTTGTTATATAGAAGAGCAAGTGAAAGAGGTGCCCTTTCTTGTACAAATGTTCCTCCGATTGCATTTGATGACTGGTTTCCTGACTGAAGAATAAAGTAAGGTTGCTTTTTTACTTCCTTACTGAGAGTTGGTGGGGGGAAAAAATGATGTTTGTGCTTTCCCTCTTGTAGTGACTAATAGAGGTTACTCCCTGCTGCTGAGCTTCCCACTGTACTTTGGAAAGCTGAGCATGTGCAGTCTTTGCCAAACATGGAGAAAAGGCTTAAGCCTTCTTTTCTTTTTGTTGTCCTGAATTTCCAAAAAGAGATTCTTTCCCTCTTGTTACTCTTGCAGCAGCTTGGCCTGCAAATTGAGCAGGTATAGAAGCAACTCTGCCTTCTCAAATACCTTCATGGTGTTTCCTCAGCCAAAGCACTTTCCTTCTTCTTACCTCTTTCTTGGTGGCCCAGACCTAGCAATGAGGTGTTCACCTGTAAAAGAAATAGGTAAACTTTGTTTTCCTGCAGTCTCAGGGAAATGGAGACCTGTTTCTCCACGAGTCTCTGTTTATGGAATTGTTCTGGGAATTGGCTTTTTGTTCACCTGCTCCTGCATGGCAGCAAGGGAACTTGTTGAAATCGGACTCGGATGATTTTTCTTGATTAGGATGAATCAGCTGCATGCTTCCAAACTGTCTCACTTCTTTGCTTCTCCTGTGGAGTAGTGAGGTTTGGGGGGGGGGGGAGCGGTTCTGGTTTTGGTGTCAGAGGTTCCTTTTTTGGAGGGAGGCCTGTCTGAGATGACCATAGAACAAAGATCTTAGTTAAAGACAGATTGCTTAGAAGTTGGAGAACAGCTAACTTCAAACAGACAGCCATCTGAGGATACCATAAAACAGATAGTGGTTCTCCCCTTTCCTACAGGCAGGGGAGAAGTGCGAATAGGTTCGCTCCCTTGAAAGCTGTTCCTTTGTTAGGCTGTCTGCCTCTTGTGCTGTCCACGCATGGCTTCCCTGCAGCTTCCTGCTCTTGACTGCAGCATCCTGGGCAGCATCCTAGGCAAGCTCACATGATCTGGAGCAGTTGCTTCTGCTCACCTACTACCTACGTATGTGGAGTTCAGGTACGTGTGGTATTCTGCCTAGGAGATGACTCAACTTATGACTAAAAGCATATGCTTAAACTGTCTAGCTCTGATTCCTCCATCTTGTTGTCTAGCTTCAGGTAAGTAACGTGGAAAACAATCTCTTAGTGTTTTTTTTCTTCTCCTTTTGCCAAGAAGCAAGTTGTGAGCAGGCTCTCAGACCTCTTATTTCAGGCCCACTTGATCAACTAAAAGGATTTTTGTAGCTTTCTTGAGTGTGGGGTGGAGCTGGAGATGTTGGCGGTATAATGTGCCTCTTTTTTTATGCTAATATAAACCCTTAATCATTAGATGTGCAGTCACATATATTGCGTGCATGCACTCATTTTTCACGCTCTTCATAAATGCACACAGCACAGCATGCCCGGGGACAAAGTGCCCTCATCCAATTATTCGCTCCTTATTACAGAATCTGTGCTGGAGAATTTGCAATGGAGCGCACACTCTCTGGGCCTGGAGGAAGAGGATTGAGAGAGAGGGACCTGTGATCTGACTCAGTAATACAACTGTAACCAAAATAGTGATGATTCTAGATTTCTTCAGTTGAGCCATTCTGGTCTGTTGAATAGCTAACATGCATTTCAAACGTTTTCCATATACATGTTTAACTGATTGCACCAAATGGCTGTTTGTGTGATGATGTAACTGACCCCCTCCCTTGCTCTTCTTGAGAAAGCACCTGCTGGAACTGAAGTCTGTGAATAAACAGGGTTCATTATCTGCCAGGAAACTGACTCATTTTTCTGCTCAAAATGCATTAGTATCAAATCCTTTCCTCATCTTCATGAAGTGGGAGGGCTGGGGTAAGTGGCTGAACTGTTTTGCAGGTCATCTGTTGACCCAAGTTTTTTCATTATTTCAGCCTGAACAAGGGCACTTTAAAGGAAGTGACTGATGTGCAGAGGGACCTCTGTTTTCATAGCCTTAGAAACCTACAGAGATAACAGTATGGCTTCTGCCCCCTCAGGAAAGACACCTCCTCTTCAATTCCCAACGGAGAAGCGGGAGTCCTATGTAATTATCCCAGAAGCTGACGCAGATCTGTGTGCGTGGGTAAGCAGAGATTTCTGCTGTCCGCACAATCTGGTGTTGGGAACTCCCAGAACAAGGAGAATTTGAAGCATACAGTATGTATATGAGGGCAGGTAGAACAACCCTCAGAAGAATAAAGCTGTCTGCAGGCTTAGGGAGTTCAGCATGGTGGTTACGTTCTGACCATGCTTTCAAACCGGTTTTCATAACCACGATGACTAGGACCCAGTCTCCTCTAGCTGAATTTCAGATAAAATTGCATCTTGGTAAGAGTCCAGGTGAAGGAATGTGGTGTCTGTCTTCAGCATAGCTGAGGTGCCTGTCCCATTCTGAGCACTGTTATAAAACTGCTGCTGTAGAGCAAAATAGCATGTGCAGTACCTCAATCTGGAGTTGGTTTAAATTTCTCCTCCCACCCCAAGTCTTGCCACTGCAAAATGAGTGTGTGATCTTTCATCGTTCTTTTCATCTCAGAGTTATTGCTGAACTAATCAATGCTGTCATAGCTGCTCTTGACCCTTTTAATGTTTATCATGGATACGTGCTTCCTACTGCCTGTTGAAATAACACATTAATTGTTCCTTGGGTGCTGTATGACGAGGACCTCTGCATAGTGCTTCCTCATCTTTTGTTCTGATGCATGGCCTTTGTTAGCAGGTGAAGTAATAGATTAAGCATGTGACCTTGGGTCCACTTAAAGAATTTGTTGTCATCTTCAGAGCCACTGACCTTCCCTGTGATGAACTCAAAAGTGCTGTATAGCTCCTGTGGCATAAGGTGGTAAGTGGAGGCTGAAGTTCCTAGTCAGAGAGCAAACGTGCAGTAATAGCAGAATCCATCAAGTGGTATTACTTTCTAGTTAAATTTAGTGTTTACCAACTTCTAGAATTAACTGTATTCTTCATGAAATGGTCTGCTCCCTGCCTCGTGATTAGAACTCAAATCCAAACATCTATTTCCACTGTTATACTCTCTACCTGTAGTTCTTTATTTAACTGGTCCTTTTCCCTGCGATCTTTCCCAAAAAGACTCCTTTCCATCCTGGCTGAAGACATGATGTGCTGTTTTCTGACTAAGAAATGCTTAAAGCTTGTTTTCTACAGGATTTTTGCACTGAATCAGTGGAAGGGGAAAATATTTTTCATGAGAACTTCTGTCCTATATCTGACCTGCTTCTCCTTCAGAAAAATAGATTCTGATTCTCTGACAGCTCCACACCTTCAGCTTGGAAGGATGTCTTCTCTGTCCCTGTTTGCCCTTCAGAGTTAGTGCAAACTCTCCCAAACAGACCAAAATGTTCTGCAAAGGCTGTGTTTGGAACCTATTTGCAATTGCATCTTTGCTGTTGTCACTACATTCCCTCCTTTTTCTGAAGAAAGGAAGATTTATTTTAAAGGACATTGACTATGAGGAATAACTTTAACACCCTCACCCACCCTTGACACCCCCCCCCCCCCAAAAAAAAAAAAACAAAAACACCAAAAATACCCCATGATCAAAAGAACGCCTAGTGGGGCTTGGATACCCATAAGAAAGGCAGCCGCCAACTCTTGCTCTTCACTGAGGTCGAGGAGTTGCACGGCATAGATGGGAACAAGGGGTTGGAGGAGCTAACTGCAAGACTGTAAGTGTTTAGGTTTTCATCAGTACTGAAGTTCTGAGGGTATCTGTCTCTTGTATTTATCTAGGTATCTATATGCTGTAGGTGGCTACAACAGTCTTAAGAAAGCATGTACTTGTTTGACAATTTCTTCACTTCTAATCATCTGCTTGTGGTCTGTCTTAATTCTGTCTTGATGCCAGGCTCCCTGTGACTAAGCATAGCCATGAGATAGTTTAAACGGTCTAGAAATGTTAGCTTAGAGTAGATTCTGTTAAGGACTTCATTTTAGAAATCATCTTGTCAGGCAGTCTTTAGAACTGCATACTGATTGCTTTTTTATTTTAAGCATGAATATGAAACTAGTGGTAGCAATAATGTTTTGTTGTTTGAGAACTACAAAACTTGTACGGAAAATGAAGCTATGGAACAAAACGTCTGATGGTTTCTGCATACATGACTACAGTTTGCTCTTTGAAATTGGGCAACACAATACAGAGTTGTCTAGTGAAATAATTTGTCCCTATTATTCAGAGAAAAGGGAAGATGGGGAAAAAACAAAAACAGTGGATTGGGTTGGCTGAGATTTTTGTTTAGCATAACTCTCTAGTCTTCTACTGAGAGTATAAGTGATCTACAAGAATTAACTGGACTTGTTAGCAGTTGAGTTTAGGATTTGAGAGAGGGTAGCAGTATTATTGGAGAGCCAGAGAGCATTCAGCTGTCTTCACGCTTCAGCTTTCTTCTTGTCTTTATGTTAAACTTTGTGTTGTCGTAAGAGGAGGATGACTGAAAGGAACCTAGTTTTAAACTGTTGCTGTTCTTTGTGTCATTAGGAGCACATCCACAGGGACAAGCGCTCAGGAGAACTGACTGTCAGCTATAAGGCTGAAAAACGGATGTGATATGAAGTAGTGCAGTAACTTCACTTCCAAATGAGCAGCAGGGAATGTAAAAGCCTTTCCAGAGCAGATGCAAAACCAGGGGGGAAGTTCACAGAAGCTGCTATAGAATTGTTGATGTACTTCTTCAAAGGACAATGAAGAGTTGCTCTGTCTTAGGCCCTCTTCGTAGGCTGGGATTACGTGAAGGATAGGAGTGCATGCTGTCCTTGGAGTGCTTCATTTTACTGGTTTACTCTGATTGTTGGTGTGCAGCAGCAGCTTAGGAGGATGGAAGCTGACTGAACAGTCTTTTGGTTTTAAGGAAAATAAGCCTCAGTGCTGTTTGGTAGTGCCTCCCTTTTGGAAGGAGAAGAGAGCCCTTCCCTTGGTGTAGTTTGGATAGTAGCATTACTCAGTAATGCGCGTGCTGTGATAGCAAATCTTGAGATTTGGTGTAGGAATTGCACATCGCTAGACATTGTTACTGAGAAGTTAAATTTGTTGCATTGAAGTGTCTTCTCAAAGCCTGCCAAGATGAATCATTCTGTCCCAAGAGGCTTTGGTGGTGATCCTCGCCCCCGGGGAGTGTGGTGCAGTCTGATAGTTGGTGTGCTGTGAGGAGATTGTATCCTGACTCTTTTCTTCTCAAGCTGCAGCTTCTGGCATTCAGCTGCCTCATTCCTGAGAAATTTTCTTTTTTCTACTTGTAGTGTTCAGCGCATTCATGCTCTTCCTCACACTGTCATCTAAAAAAAAAGAGTTACAGTGTCCTGTAACTTGGACCTTGGTTCCTTTTTCCCTTCACTAGTGAGCGTTGCTGTTTGCAGACCCGAGTTAATGGAGTGAGCGTAGAGTGGCAGTCCCATAGTTCCTGATACCTGACAGAGAAGGCATCTGCTGAGATACCAGTGCTGCTGAACAGAGGCCTTTTATATCTTCTTATAGTGGTTTTATAACAACAACAAACAACAACAACAAACTACAATACCCCTCCTCCTATTTTAGCAAGCTGGGCCAGAAGCATCTCCCAGGGTGAGAAGAGTTAATTTTCATCATCATGGCATTGACTGACAACCTGGAGGATGATAATGTGTGATTTTTCCTGGTGAGCGGGGGAGGAGAGTGGAAATTGCAGTTTTTCTGCTAATTGTACTTTAGATGTCATTTGTGACAATTTCATATTGTCTAGACAGATATAGTGGAGCAGTTGCTTCCACAGAGCCTTGCGTTAGCCTGTTATATATCTGGGTAGCAAAAAGGGGGCAGGGGGGGCAGCAGGAAGAGAAAAAGAGGGTGCAGTAAGCTCCGGAAAGGATTCAGGAGTCAAGCATGATCTACTGAAATGCTTCTAAAGGAAGCATTGTGCAAGCAATGTGTATTTCTGTTCTCTCTTTGCATGCTTCTCTGTCAGAAACTGTTAGACATTAGTGGCTAGCACTTCCCTGTAACAGAGCTGCTGCTATTCATCCATGGATTGTCTTTATCCTCCTTAACAGAATTGCTCCTAACCTCAGCATATGTCTTGGTAGGATATTGGGCTACATTAGACTCTGGGCTTACTGAAAACATGTAATCTGTCTCTCTTTCAGGACTGAGGATGGCAAAAGCTATGAATGCAGCATCTAAGACTCCTATAGAATGCAACATGACTTACTTTAAAAGCATTAATCTGCACCTTCCTTAGGGACAGTAGGTTACACTATCAGTATCACAAATTAGATACTTTATTGATGATTATAGCAGTGTCTGTATTATTGAATCCATTTGTCAGTACCAGATGCATTCAGATCTGTAACTTGGGCCTCAAGGGCTTTGTCTAGAATGAATTAGTTAAGTAATAGATTTTATTCGTGTTCAGTACTCTGGTTTCACTACAGATTTTGTTATTCTCAGGAGCATTAAGTGCAGAGGTCCATCTGGGTCTCAAGAGATTGCATGTTGCCTTTTTTTTTTTGCCTATTATATCTATTGATATTCACCTGTTTGTTGCTCTTAGTGATCTCAGAGGGCACAGTTGTAGGATAATTAAGAGTCTATAGCCTTTAGCAGTTACTTAGCTGAATTATCTTTGTCTATGTGGTTTGAATGTGGCCTTACTAAGTGGCTTCTGTGCCTCAGTGTGATGTAGTGCAGGTGTCGTCTTTGGTGTTGGCAGACACAGAAGGCTCTATTTGAAAGACCATTTTAGCTGATACCGTTCAGCTCTGACAGCATAGTCTCAGAGTGGGTCCTACGGGCGGTGCTTAATGAAGAGCATTTGTCATCCCTCTCCCCACAACACAGTAACTGCTGGGAGTATCTTCCTAGAGAGCCTTTCTGATTAAAGAGGTGCTCTTAGAGCAGCAACAGCTCCTATTGCTTTATGGAGTGGAGTTGCAAGCTGTTCAGGTAAAATCACAGGGCTGTGAGGCCTATAGGAAGTCTGTTTACCTGGATAACTGGCTGTTGAGTATGAATCTGTGGCTCAGGCAACTGTTGGTTTACGTTTTACTAAAGTAACATGTAACGGTTTTCATTTGAGATAGCATGTACCCTGTAGAGCAAGGCCCTCGAAATATTTATTTCGAGGATCAGATGGGATCTCAAACTGGGAGGCGCTGCTAGTGCCTCCTGGCAGAACGATACCAGATACTGTGGTGTGTGCCTTGCTCCTGCTTCCATGCCCTTTTGGAGCCCTCTGTTTGGTCTGTGTTTTGATTTCTTTCAACCTAGCTGCTGGCTGCTTTCAGAGGGTGATCCATCTAACTCAATGCTCTTTTCAGGCAATTGCCAGCCTTTCCAAAGGAGAGAAAAGAAATACAGATGGAGAATACTTGGAGACTCCTTTCTAACAGATCCTGCTGGGCCAGGCAGTGTGTACTGGTCATCTTCACTTGTGACCCTCTGACTTTGCTGTGTCATTTAGTGGAGAGAGCCCAAAAGGCTGGGGAAGAGGGCAGCATGTGTGTTGTATAAGACCCAAGACTTTTGACAGCGATGATGAGTTTGGCAATTATTTGTGCGCACACATCATCAGGACACTGTAGGCATTGCAGGTAAATGGCGTCAAACAGCCTGCTAGCATGTGTAGGTTGCTCGTACCTGCAAGGAGGCAACTGCCATTTCCACGGTTGTGAACTGACCTGGCCCTGACAGGTTCTGCGTGCTGTGGGAGCTCTTTCTCTCAGATAAAGCCCAGCAGGGGCAGTGCTGCTCAGAACTTTGCAGCTGGCAGCTATGGGACTGCTCCTAACACAGGGCAAAGCCTGGCTTCTGTGCCCCCTTCTGAAACAGACTGCTCCAGGCCTTCCCTAACTCACCAGCTGTTGCGATGTGGGGCAGTGCTTCGCAGGCCGGATGTGGTCTGTGGGACACCACTTGTCTTGCTTCACGGTTGGGCCAGACACACAGAACAAAGAAACTCTCCTGGTTTTACTAGTTTGTTGAAGCATCATTTGTAGAACATGAAGCCACTGATATGGACTCTATTAGTAGACTGCTCTGAATTGTTGGAGAGAAGCACTCGTGCAGAGATTACACAGGGCTGTTCAGAATGGTGGCAGCCTCAGCATATCAAGGCTGCTTGCAAACTGCTGGTGTTGGAGTGCTCTGCATAAGCAGCTCGCAAGAGCAGACTTCAAACAAACAAGAAAAAACACGTTGATGTTGCAGTGCCAGTAACTCCATCTCTGAACCCTGAGCCAGTGGTTCAGAAAGGGACCAGTTGACTGAACAGGTAGAGTATCAGTTCGGGTGATATTAAACCATCCACCTCTTCCACCCAGAAGTAATAAAACCAGCTTATATACGGTGTGAGTGATAAGCTGTAGTGACTGTAGGTCTGTCTTGTAAAACTATTGTACCGTTTGTTCTGCATTAGCTGCTTTGGCATATACTGACTTCTATACTTGGAGCACAAGAGAAGGTTTGGTAAAACCAGGCCTGAACTTTCTGGGGAGCCAAGGGATTCCTAATATCTAGCAGTGTTGAAGGTTAGAGCTTTTAACTCAGTAAGCTGGGGAATTAATTCATCTCAAAGTTTGAGAGATTTAATAACTATTCTTGAATAAGACAAATGGTTGCCAAGCAACTTTGTGCCAGAGAGGACAGGATTTCTTGCCTTCTCTAAAGTCCCAGTGCTTTGCAGCAAGTACCAAGTCTCTGGAGCAGACACATGCCTTTCCAAGTAACTGGAGCAATCTCTTGCTGTTTCCTGTATTCTAGATTTAAAATTTAAAACTGAATGATTTTATTTATTTTATACCTGGAAGGCAGTCCAGAGTTGTCTTGTGATCCTGATGGTGGTGGTGGGGCTGTTACTCGGAAAAACATGTCTCATTTTGCATTTTTACTGTATTTACCTGAGAAACATTCTGGTTGAGGTTATGCTCTCAGTATCTTTCTCTTGTGATATGACTTGTTGGCTAGAAATGGGAAGTTGGGTGTGGATCTGGTCCATCATCCTGCTTCCTGTGTTGACGCTTGCTGTCCTGCATTGCAAATGCTAACTGCATAGGAGGTATGTCGGGCTAAGACTGATAGATTCAAATC
This sequence comes from Chauna torquata, assembly GCA_013399475.1. Classification (NCBI taxonomy): domain Eukaryota; kingdom Metazoa; phylum Chordata; class Aves; order Anseriformes; family Anhimidae; genus Chauna; species Chauna torquata. The sequence goes on along the minus strand of VXAL01005079.1, from coordinate 10,481 downwards.
TTTCTCGCCATGTGTGTGTAGGGGTGAATAGAACAGATGTGGTGTTGGATCTCTGACTTTCAAACCATAACAACTTTCATTTGAGTTACAATGACTGGAAAACAGAATTTAGCAGAAGTTCCAAGGCAAAAAGACTTGAAAGGAAACTCAGCAGCCTTATAAACTTTGGTAGTTGATTTTTCCACCCTCCACACCCGCCCAAAATCATCTCTCTTGTAAGTGCTAATGTAATGGCTGCAGCAGGCTTGAATGAGTCAGTCTTGAAACAATGCCATCCTCTGCTTTGTGATGAGGAGCTAGATAGAGGTGCCTGTAGAAGCCGCGGTGGAGGACATGTTCCTGCTATATACTTTGATTCTGCTGCCTTCATGACTCAGACTTGCTTCTCGCGTATTCAAGCTGTCTGGCTGCATTTGCATACATTTACTTTTTGAGTGAATATTTGGTATCTTTCTCTGTGACTGATTAAAATACAGAGGAAATGAGCACTTCTGTCCAAAAACCTGTCTTTCTGAGCCTTGAGACCAAGATTGAATATCTTGCCATGAATATATGTCAGCGGTGCCCTTAGAGTCTCCACACTGAGTTGTGTTCTTAGTCTCGTGCTCCTTGGCCCGTTCTCTGTGTTGCCACCTTTGAGTAGGTAAGAATTTGACAGATGGCCAATGCGGTGTTAGTGTTTATGGACCTGGCAAATTGGGATAGCTTGTCTCCAAAGGAAAAGTAGCATCTTCATCTTTCTCTTGAAATTTGGAAGCGGGTTTGGGACCGCTCTTCTTACTTGAGGTATTCTTTCTCCCGTGTAGTGAGAATATTACACTTTGTATAGCTATGTGGCAAAAACACGCCATCAATCAGTGGTTTAGTATGTTGCAGAATTCTCTGCAGCAATGATAGAAATAGTCTTAGGAGGCTTCAGAAAGTAGGGCATAAATAGGAGGGATGCTCCTGAATGGTCTGACTTCGTCATTTGTTTTTTTCTTTTTAGGAGGTTGCTGGAGTCTTCCCTCATTTCATTATCTCGCTATGATGGAGCAGGGTCCCGGGAACATCCAATCTACCCAGACCCAGCCAGGTAAGAGCTAAATGCAATTTAAGGGCATTTTAGTTTCATAGACAAGAGCATTACTTTGGTATAAATCCTTGAATCCTTTGGTAGTGGTCCTAATATTGGGCCCATCTTCTCCTCAGTGACTTTGCATAGGGGTAGAGGGCAAACCAAATGAGAAGATGTCGTTAGGTCTTGAGGAGAATGAGGAAAAGAAGAAGAAATTGCTGTTGAAGTAAGCACATAAGGATTCCTGAAATCATTTGGGATGGAGAACACTAGGTGGCAAGCAGGTCCAACAGTAAAAATGAGATGGTATCAATACATCTGAAATATCTTCTCAAGAAAAAATGAAGAAAAAAATAGTAGTCTATTTGGGAGTAAGGGAGACTGCAGTAGAAACAGGAGCTGGTGAGAGCAGACAATGTGCTTGGAAGAATGGAAAGTCTCCATAAATGTATCTGTATGAGAGAGCATAACCAGGATGTTAAGTATACTTAACTAAGAACAAATTGCTGACAATTATTTCTGAAGAGTCATGAATCATTGACATTAGACATAGAAACACCTGTAGTGCTGCTTAATCTCCAGAAGAGGTGGGAGTGTTTCAGAGGACTAGAAAAAGCAAACATGGTAGAGTTATCAAAAATGGAAAGGAGTGATCTTTGCAGTTACCACTTAATGTATTAAGAAAGCAACAGATGGGATAATATGACCCACAGACTCTGTCAGAAGAGATGATAGAATCGTGAACAGCAAGCAGCTTTGGAAGCTTTCAAAGACTAAATTATGACAAGCTTTCTTTAGATGGGTTTAACAAAGGTATGAATGAGGAAAATTCAGTAAGTTTTAAATATATCTGATTTAGCCTCTTAAGGAGCCTCTAGCATAACTGCATTAATCGAAGGCTGCTAGGATTTATCATAAAAGAGTAATACAGGAGTAGCAGTATATCAAAATTAAATACCTAAGTTGCTGAAGGAGGTGTTTTTTTCCTCTTGTTCTTTTCTACATTGACAGCAATCTACATTTTTATACAGACAATGCTCTAAGTACAAGTTTTGAAATGAGGTGATGTTGCAAACTGGCCACACAGTATAATTGTGCTAGTAAATAACCCTTTGCAGACTATCTCTGTGTAAATAAATCCTTTTAGAGGTGAAATGTTATGGCTTTTTCCATCTGTTGTGAAGAAATTTGTAAAGATAATTCAAAGGTTTAAAAATGGTATAATAGTGTTTATCTGGAGTGAGGTTTAAGTAAGGTGGAGTGTTACCCATATTGGGAGGTCACTGGAAATCCTACTTAAGATTACTGCAGAAGGTCTTGGCAACTGAATGTCAGAACAATGCTGATAAATGTAAAAGCTTTCCAGATGGCAATTGATTAAATGATAGGTGGAGGGACCGATTTACCTGGAGAGATGAAAATAATTTACAAAGGTTGATTAAAGAATATTACTACATTCAGGTCAATTTATGAATGCTAAGAGCTGTTAAATGTCTGGAAGTGCATCATTCCTTATCTTCTGGAATGCATAATCCAAAGTAGGCAGACTTCTTGAGCAGAAATTGTAAGAAGTGGTTCTGGCTCTCTGGGAACTGCATTTTGAAAAGGAAAAAAGGAGGAGGGCCTGCCTAGATTACTGAATCTTTTATCCCCCTTTGTCAGATCTCTCCCACGATGAAGCTCAATAAGGTGTATGAAAAGAGATCACCTTCCGAGACATTTCCTAGCATAAGGAGGAACATTGTCAAAAGTATTTTTCTCCTTGAAGCCATTTTTGAACTGATATGGCACTCTTCAGGTGAAAGTTCAGCTATTTTTATCTTGTAGAAGGTATAGTAGCTTGAGTTTGTAAGGAGCTTTGGAAGAACAGTCCAGTGTTGAAGCTTCTTCTAAGAGGCTTAACTTGTTCCACTCAGTGTCACTTTTGTCTTTTTCAGAGGAAATTTGAGTGGGCTAAAATCAGAGTCTTCCTCCATAAATCTTGCTGGTGTGCTAGGCTAGTAGGATCTTTTTAATTGTCCCTTGACCTTGTTAGAAATTGGTACAGGGTGGGTAGTAATTAAATGGAATGTTATTGCATTTAGAGTTTTCTGTAGCGTCATAAGTTTGTAACAGGAAAGTTACAACATTCAGATGTTCTTAAATAACACAGTGGAAAAAGTAAAGCGGAGGTGAAATAAACTGTATCTTTATCTCCTTGAGACCAAGCTGTCTCTAATGGATTTTTTTTTAAGTCCATCCATGCTCTGAAAAATTTATTTTTCAGTATGTGTGTTAGATGTGTTTCTGCATCTCCTGTCTGTGATACTGCTATATTTGAACAGCCTAGGTCAGGAGTGAGGCAGGGAGAACACTTCTGAAGTTCCCTCAGGTTTTGAATGAATATTCTGACGTAGACTGCTACAGTCTTTCTCAGTGGCCTTGCTGAACTTATCTGAGGTCAGCTTGGCTGTTAGGTCATTCTCCACAGTTTCCAGATGTACTAAGCTCAGAAAACAAGCTGCAGAGGAATCAAATAGGGCTGGCATCAAAGGAAGACCTATATTAATGCTTTTTTAAATAGAGATACTCAAAAAGATGCTCCCAGACTACAAATATAAAGAAACACAGGAGTGGTTGTTAGATACATCTCTTAAAAAAATAAAATAAAATCTTAGCTGCTAAAACAGTTACTTGGAAAGAGATGCTTGGGCTGGCAGCTTGGCAGACCTAACTGTTGCCTGTAAGTGAAAGGCTTAAGTGGAATGGAAGCAACCAAAAGTTGGTGTCTGTTGTCGGCACTGCCTTCAGCTCAAGGGTTAATGGTGTGTATGCTGCTGTAGTGATCAACAAGGACATTAATGTCACCAATCAGCTAACCAATTTAAAACGTGTCTGTTGGCTGAGAGACATTTACAGGTGTGAGTTATAATAATGGCAGTGAACATCCTGGCCATCAGCATCAAGGCAGGGTTGATGAGTGGTATCAGTACTTCTGAAGTATTAGGAAGCTTGGGGGCAGTGCAGTATATTGCTCTCAGATATGCCAGTTCTTGCTGTGGCTGTTCTGGAACTGGGCATAGACATTCTCCAGTTGAAATTCGTGTGATTTTTATTTATCTTTCCTTTGAAGATACTGAAATGGGGGAGGGTGAAGAGAAGCAGCCTTTGTTTAAAATTTTTCATTTTATCTGTAAATATGTCCAGTCTGTTTGGATATCTGACTGTAGCTGAGGACACTGTGCTATGTCGTAGCTCTTGCTCTAAATGGCATCACGAGCATTAAAGAAAGATATATGAGCTTTACTAATGTTAGCGAAACGTTTCCTTCAGTTCCTTCTTTGTTCCTTCAGTTCCTCTTCTCGCTGGCCAACCAGCAGCACTAGGTACCTAGATAAAGCCCTGTCTTTCAGTGACATAGTTGTCGGATGAGACAGAAGCTGTTTGGTTCTGGTTTTTGCATGGCAGCGTTTCTCCCACTCAGCGCCTTGTTCTGTGGCTGTCATCTGTGGCAGCATCATCTCTCCTACTCTGAACCATCTGCTTCAGTAAACAGGGTCCAGTCACCTCAGAGACTAGGTTAATTCAGCTCCTGTGGTGTTGTCATACAGCCTACTGTCCTGGGGATGCAAACTTGATTTAAGAGTTGCTGGATAAACTCTACCCGTGTTTTGCCACTGCTCTATTAGAAGCATGGGTGAGAAATAAATGAATCAGTCTGCTGTGACTGGCTTGTGTTTAGCCAGCTGGTAGATGAGCTTCAGTCAGGGGCTGATTTACAGTTGTGCTCAGTAGCTGAATGAACTGAAGAGGTATGTTTAATGTTAAATAGTATTTCTTCTGCTGCTTTGCAGCCTTCTCCCTCCAGGACAGCTAAATCTCTTATGCTGGTTCTCAACTAATTCTGATTTGTCATAACCATGTTCCAAAGACAGATACGTCCTGACAAATACAATTTTTTTGCTGTGCGTGCAATCATCTGCAAAGATTAGTTCCTTAGCCTATTGCTTTGAATATGTTTCTCCCCTGCCCTTTTGAATGTTATCACTTGCACCTTTCTGTGTATCAGACTTAAGCTGCTTGCCTTACCTTTGGAAATATTC
>VXAL01005078.1:267372-279685 GCA_013399475.1 Chauna torquata | reverse complement strand
GTGGGGGGACAGCTATTAATATCACCTCCCCAGCTGATTAGTGCTCCCATTAATTTGCACGCTGGCTCTAAATGGAGCAAGCGGAGTAAGGCTAATGAGGAGATGCTGAGCGGAGCGGGGCTGCTGCGCCAGCCCGCCTGCGATGTATTGCTAAAAGGAAATTACGGCTGGGCCGCAGCGCATCCTGTTTGATTCCCGGCCAGCGGGATGCGCTGGGGAGGCAGCACGGGGGCTCGGGCTGCGGTGCTTCCTGCGTGCAGAGAGCAGTCCCTTTTCCCTGGCTCTCCAGCTTAAGCATCACCTCTGTGCACACCCTTGGGTGGGGGCCATCCTCAGCACCCATCTCTGCCTGTCTGGGGCAGCTGAAGCCCCGTCGCTGCTTATTGCAGCCAGCGGGGCAGGGGAGACCAAGTTGCTGAGTGCTGGTTTAAAAAAGCAAGGCTGCATTATGTTTGATCTCCGAAGCTGACATTTCCAGCTGCGTCTAAGGAGAGCAAACACTCCCTGCTCTCCAGAGCATCAGCAACCGCCCCAGGTCCGGAGGGTTCCGCAGCCCTGGGGTGCGGGAGGAGGAGAGCCAGGAGCGGCAGAGCTGCCTTTCCCAAAGTCCTCCCTCTTGTGCCACGGCCTGGCTGTGCCCCATCCTCCTGCGGCTGGGGCTGCCGTGCCCTCCTGAGCATCGCCAGGCCCTTCCCGCTGGGACAAGGAGGCCAGCTTGGTTGTGATGCACTGGTGCTCACTGGTCACCAACAGTGGGTCACTTTTTGGAAAGGAGTAGGATTTGTTCTTAAAGAAATGAAAGAAAAAAATAAAAAGCCCCAATATTTTCTAACCTGGCCATAATAACAACCCTCTGGCTTTTATGCTGTGCTGATGCTGTGCTTGAAAATGGTCCAGTCCAGCTGACGGATCTTCATCACGAGATGCATATTTTCCGCTGAACTTCCTGGGGAAAAGATAAACAGAAAAGAAACGCAAAAGACAGGCCCATTAGGAGCAGCAGAGTATGATGAAATGTATCCCACTGAACTTGTATGCACAGCAGTCTCGTGCCAATAACAGGAGGAAAAGAAATGGAGCCAAAAATGGAGTATCCTGCTGCCTTTCCCTGGAGCCTGCTCTAGTAACTGCAAGCAAGGTTAGGGCATGGAACACAAGATATTTAGTTTCCAAACAAGAAGAGAGAAATAAGGGAGGCTGTGTTCAGTCAACAGTCCTCATTGTGAGCCTGAATTTGCCCCCATGCTAATTTTATATCTGATGGTAGCCTGCTTCTTGTTGGGTATGGTTTACATTAAGAATATTGTGGAGGAGGACCAAAAAGAGCCAACTCCTGGCTCGCTTGGGCCATTCCTCTGCTTCTGCACCATTTGGGGTGTGTGCACTGTATCTCCAGACTGGAAGGGGATCCGTGGGGCCCGTGCATGGAGCCCGCCCAGGGCTGCGCTCCCCGTGCCGTGGGGGCCATCAGCCCACCCTTGCCCTCCCAGAGGGTTGTGCTCTCTTTTCCCCCGGGCAGCCCTGGGCTGGGCTCTCCACGTTTTCTTCCCTCCCTTTGCATTCCCCCCTGGCATCCCCTCCCAGCTGGCACCTGGGGGCTCGCAGCCCACAGCCGGCAGCATCTGGGCAAGGAGCCTTTGAACCACAGGTCCCATCCCCGCTCTGGTTTGCCTCTAGGGACAGAAGATGCTCTCATTTATCATTTTTCCCACTGGGGTTGCTAGGGATGTGGGGGGACAGATGACATCCCTGGCTGGGTCTTTCTCCCCTGACCCCATCTTAGTGCTCAGCGGGGGTAAATCCCCCCCGGCCCCCCGCCAGCCCAACACGCCCTCCCAGAGGAAGCTACCGCGGGTGCCTCGCTCAGCCTGATTCCCTCTCTCTGCTCCTTTCAGATAATAGACAGCGAGAATGAAGCGCTGCTGGCAGCCCTCACCGAGACATTGGATGGTATACAGGGAGATGACGTGGGCCTGGCTGCCTTCCCATCTCTGGAAGAGGGGGACACGCTCAACCATGCCTACACCTCGCCTGCCCCCTCCCCCAAACCCGCCGCCCCGGTCACGGGGGGGCCGCCCCCGGCCCCCGAGGTTGATGAGCTGTCTCTAGTAAGAACCCACTTCCTACTGTTTAAGGTGGATTTGGATGAGCCCCTGATAAGCCGGCTGCATGGGTATGATAGGAAGCAAAGGTCTGAATTTTTTCATTCTAGGCTTAAAACTCTCTTTAACCGTCAATACCAAAGCATATACTTGTATTGTATACGTATACATGTTCTGCCTCATTGCTGTCACCTCCATCGCCATCCTCACGGGAACAAGCTGCTTGCTGCTGCGTGTATACAAATATATATATTAAGGGGGTGCGGGCGGGTGCCACCCGCAGAGGGTGTCACGGTGGTGGGGGTGGCTTTGGCAAGACCCACACCTCCTTTTAATCCAAGGCGAGGATGTGGGGCTGCCCGGGGCTCTCTGTAGTGCATCCCAGCCCCATGGCCATGAAGAAGGGGCAGCCCCATCCCCGAGCCCCCGGGGCGGGTGGCTGCTCCTGCCTGGCTCTGCCTCAGGTCCCCAGGACCGAGCTCCCCACTGCTCTCGCAGGAGGGACAGAGGGGACTCGGCCTGAGCGCTAGCCCCTGCCCTAAGCGTGCAGCGGGAGGCTTGAACCCCCCCATGCCTTCCACCACAACGCTCCCTATAGACTCGGTGACCGGAGCATCCCTCTTGGTTCCCCAATATACTGGGGCTCCAGCCCCGCTGCCGGTGCTGGCCCGTGCTGACTGGCAGCATTTACTGCAAACCTCCGCTGTTCCCGGGAGGTCCCCTGGGACAGGGGCACCCAGCCCGCTCCCTCCTGGGGCTCGTGGTCCCCCCCGGAGCCCCCCAGCCTTGCCCGAGGTCTCCCCAAAAGCCTTGCTCTTTGGCGGGGAGGAGTGACATCCAGTGGTGAGAGCGTGCATTTCCACCTCCCACGGCCCCGCGCGCAGGTGGGTGTATATATCACACACAATATGTATGTGTATATATAGGATGTATACGTTGCAGGGGGGGAAAGGTGCTGGTTGCTTCCACCAACAGAAGCTGCATGCCCAAAGCTGCGGGCGCCCCGGCTGACGTCTCCTGGCAGCCCCTGACCCGGGCATCCCCTATTCCTATCACCCCTTAAAAATCCCAGTGCCTGACCCGGGGGTCTCCAAGCCCGCGGGCCAGCATGGGGGGGCCGAGCCCCAGATCTGTGTTCTCCGTGCAGCCCCGCGGAGCCTACGCAGTCGCCTTGCCGTTGAGCCGTTGTCGCCTCTGGTTGATAGCGCGATGGGAGGAATATGAAATGTTGTTGCTGGGTGTGGGATTTTTTTTCCTGACCAAAATGTTTTTGAGTATGAGGAAAGAGTTTTGCTAACCTTGCTGTCAGAACTGACTGCACTGTGTGTAACCCAAGGAAAACCCCACTCCGACCACCCCTAGGGACTGCAGTGGTGTCCTTGAAAGAAGTGCGCTGGGGAAGATCCTCAGCCAGTCCTCAGTATGTCCCACAGGGACTTACATCTGCAAAATGCTTTGCAAGCTAATTAATGAATGGAGGCCCCCTTCTGGATGTGTTGCAGCTGAACGAGCCTTGCAGGGGGACCCAAGCGAGCTGCCCAAATCAGTCACTCATGCAAATGCGAAGTCTCTGTCACCTAAGGACAGAATTGATGGAGTGAGACGTTTGGATGCCACGACAGCTCCCATGTGTCTGGTCGGGGTGGAGATGGCCCTGGGGAGTAAATTTCCTTGCCTCTGCCCCACGTCCCCACCACTCCTGGCCTGCTGGGTCCTAGCAAGGGGGCTGAATGCTGCTGAGCACTGCCGGGTGCCTGCCCGCAGCCACGGGCAGCCGGGAGGCGTGAAACCCCTTCCTGCCTTTTTATTCCCCCCTGCAATTTTTAAATCGGATGCTTAGCAGTGGGCACGCTCCGCACAGGCGTGAGCCTGCAGCCCTTCGGGCGTCAGTGGTTGTCAGCAGAGCCGCCGTGCTCTCGCTGCGATGCCAACACGCTTTCTTGCCGCTTCTCTTTGCAGCTGAAGAAGTTGCTCCTCTCTCCGTCGCACGTGCCTCCGAGCTGCGAGGCTCAGAGAGATGGGAGTGCCCGGCGCCCGGGAACCCCTAAATCCCGACCCTCATGGCCCTGCACAAAGGTATTTTCAGCCCTCTCCCAGTTTCACTGAGCGCTGGTTTATGAAAGCTGCCCTCTCGCCCCCTGCTCCCTGATGGTTTACACCCAAACACGGGATCACTCGGCATGGGGAGAGCTGCCTGCCGCGCTGCAGAGCCTGATCTTGAGCTAATCTCCTGAAACTCAGCAGAAGTTGCCATCAAAGATTTTTCTACTCGGATAATGGTAATTGTGCAGTGCGTTGGGCTGGGCAAATTAGATTGCCTGGGAACAGCTGCAAATCCCTCCTGGGGAGGAGCAGCTGCCACCCGGCATGCCTGAGGGAAACCCACTATCCCGGCAGCTCCATTATCCCGGGTGTCTCCGTTATCCCGGGCGGCTCTGTCCCCGTGCCCAGTGCTGGGGTCGTGTCTCACCACAAGGCACGCGGCTGACCGTCTCCTCTCTCCTCTCCCAAGGCGGAGGCTCCCCAGGACCGGAGGGCGAGCGTCCCGCAGGCACAGAGCCGCAGCTGCACCGAGCTGCACCGGCACCTCACCTCCGCTGCCCCCTGCGCCCAGACCAAAGCCCCCCGCGTGCCAGAGGAGTGCCCCAGCGGCCGCCACCACCTGCCTGCGGGCGACTGCGCCCACCTCGAGGACGACAGCGACTCCAGTGAGGACTCACTGAGCTCCGGCGATGCGGTGACCCCCCCTTCCTCAGTGGAGGACGGCTCCGGCAGCCGGTTCTCCTGCGAGGGGGAGATGCACTCGGTGGTGGAGCTCATCCGCTACATGCACACCTACTGCCTGCCGCCGCGGAAGCTGCCCGCCCGCGACGCCGCCGACGCCAAGCCCCAGCCCTGCAGCAGCCCCTTCAAGAGAGCCAAACCGGACTGCCCCCTGCAGCCGGGCCCCCCCGGCAGGGCCGAGAGCCGGCCGGGCTGCGCCTGGCAGGCAGCTGGGGGCTGCAAGAAGCCCACAGCATCCTTCTCCATCCTGAAGGAGCTGCTGGCGCGGGACCTGCTGTGCGACGTGAGCAAGCCCTACCGCCTGGGCAAGCCCGTGTATGCCTCCCTCGCCCGGCCGCCCGCTGCCAGCTGCCCCACCACGCCGGCCCAGGACAGGGAGGACACCAGTGGGACCTGCAAATCCAGAGCCAAAGTGGTGCCGGAGAAAGCGGAGCCGCGGCAGAAACCCGGGGCTGAGGCGGAGGCCCCACAGGAGCCTGGCGGCTTGGAGGAGGAGGCTGGGAAGCGCATGGGCACCTCGGGGACATCCTCAGGGAAGGTGGCCCGCAGGCCAGAGAGCACCGTTTATGCTGTCCGCCGGTCCAAGAGACTCAACCCCGAGCTGGGCCACTGGCTCTCCTTCCTCGACGAGCCGCCCCTCGAGCCCTCCATGCCCCAGGAGGCACTGGCCTCCAGGGAGCCCACGCTGTGCCCGGCACTGGAGACCTTCTCTGCTGAAGAGCCTGCGGCTGAAGTGGAAGTGGGCGGCACAGAGGAGGGAGACAGCGGGAGCCTGGCACCGCCGGCAGAGCCCCAGCCCCTCGCCCCGGCATCCCCAGGGGACGGCGAGGTGGGAGAGGGTGGTGAGAGTCAGCGCTGTGCCCCCCGGCAGCAGGAAGGTGAGGGGCCGGGGGGTGTCCCCTGCGTGCCGCCTGGCTGCGGGGTCCCATGCATGGGGAACTGGGGACTGTTCTGGTTTTGGGGTGCTATTTCAGTCCACTCCCCCCATGCCTCCTACCTCAGTTTCCCCATCCTTACGGTGGGAGGAGGGAGCCGGTGTAACACCAGCCTGGCAGGGGCTGGGCTGCCCTCTCCCTCAGGGCTCCCTGTGCCGCTGGCTTGCCCTGTGCCTGTGCACTGGGGTTCAGCTGCACCAGCGCCCCAAAAACGCAGCTGCCACCAGCCTGTCACTGGCAAGCACTTTGTGTGCACGAGCAGCTCAAACCTGCCATTCCCCTGGGCCGGGCCAGTGTCATCCGTTGTGCACATGCTGCCACCTCGCTGGCAGCGTCCCCAGCCCCGGCTCCCGCTGCCCCCGTGCTGCTGCCTGCCCCGCGGGCGCTGGAGGGAGCCCAGCTCCGCTGGTAACCCTGCTTCTCCCTGCCTTTCAGAAACACCCCGGTGTCTCACGCTGTCCTTGGCGCAAACGTAAGTGCACACAGGATTTGTGTCAGCTGAATTAACCGCGCTGGGGCTGGAAAGCTGCCTCGTTTTGTCCGGCTGGGCATGCGTTTGCAGTGATCGAGCGAAGCTGCTTTTGCAAAGCAGACTGAGACGTGCAGCTGGGCGGAGGGCTGCGGGAGCCGTGGCCTTTGCATGTTGCTCAGGTGCAAGGAGCTGGGAGTGCTCCGGGCCCTCGGGCAAGGGCGGGTGCCAGGGTGGACGTGCCCTGGAGGTCTGGCTGCAGCTCATCCCCGCCGCGGTGGTGGCGAGGGCATGCTGCTCACCCCGGTCTCCGTCAGGCACTAGCTGTGGTGGGAGGGTTCATTTGTAGGTAACATTTTCTCAGCCTCCTTTTTTTATTTTCTGACTATGATCACCTACACACCTTCCCTCTCCTTATTTTCTGCTATTCTCCAGTGACCCAACCTTTGGGAAGAGAAACTTTGAGCCCATGCTGACCGTGGAGCTGTGTGGGACAGCAGGTAGGACGGGCTTCTAACATGCTCGCTTCTCCCTGGGATGGGAAACACCCTGAGTTCAGCCTGGAGCTGCTGCTTCATCCTGTGATGCAGGAACCCCCTCCACAAGCAGCCGCGGGGATTCACTGTGCGCTGCCTCCGTGCCGGAGCACTGCGAGCAGCTCGTGGGCTGCGTCCTTCTGAGATGCAGGCACTGGGGAAGGCGTTCGGAGCCGGGGGCTGTTTGGGGGACCTGCTGCAAGGAGGGAGGCCAGGAGAGAAGGGAGAGACCACCGGTCCCTTTGGGAATCAGGCATCCTTCTTTTTCCCCAAAGTACCAGTGGATGGATAGGGTGGCAGAGGCCAAGCAGTCTCCCTCCCTTGCAATGTCGGTGCAGCTCAGGCATTGGGATCAGATGAAGTGTGATGGAGGGGGCAGAGCTGACTCCTGTGGTTTGTTCGGTGGGGGTTCAGGTCTCACGCCGCCTACCACTCCGCCGTACAAGCCCGCCGAGGAGGACCTGTACAAGCCAGACATCCCCCAGGAGGCAGGCAAGGAGGACAGCACAGCCCCCAGCCCTGGGGCCGGGAGCACAGGGGACGCGGCAGCCTCCCAGAAAGCCCCAAAGAAGCACCCCGAGAGGACAGAGCTCTTGGCCCACCTGAGCCGCGCCGCCGAGCAGCCCGGCGTGCTCAAGCGGCCCTTCTCACGCTCCTTCGGGGACCACGACTACTGCCAGGTGCTGAAGCCAGAGGCTGCCCTGCAGAGGAAGGTGCTCAAGTCCTGGGAGCCCCCAGGCCAGACAGAGATGGAGCACAAGAGGAGGGTCCCGGACGCGCACTACCAGGGGCTGGACCTCAGCGGCAAGGAGGCGGGCGGCGAGATGGTGTGGAAGGATGGCATCAAGCAGCTGAGAGACCAGGAGATCAGAGCCAGCTTAACGAAGCACTTCGGCTTCCTGGACAGTGCTCTCGACGACGAGGACATGGCCTTCTGCAAGACCCCCGAGTATGACGCCGTCTTTGATGACAGCTGCAGCGAGAGCGGCTCCCTGGTGGAGGAGGAGGAGGAGGAAGAGGAGGAGGAAGAGGAAGAGCACTGCGACAGCCCGTTGGACACCAAGCTGTGCCTGCGGAGAAATCCCCTTTCCAGGACCAGTTTGCATTACTGTTCCCGGAGCAGGTCCAGCTCGGGGTCTTCGTGCTGCAGGTCCCGATCCCCCACCAGCAGACGGACCTTCAGGTACAGGTGGGCAGCCAAGGGGGCTGGTGGCTCGCAGGAGCTTCAGGCAGCAGCTCTGGGGGCACGTGCTATTGTAGAAACCTGCTTTTGGCCACTGCTGGGGACAGTCCTGGGCTAGACAGGCCCTTGGCCAGACCTGGCGTGGTGGCTGTCCCCTCTGTCGCTGCTGTGGGGACGGCATGTGCGAGTCTGGGGGGGCCCTGCTCCCAGCATCAGCCCTGGTGCCCATTCCTGGTGCGCTCAGCGCACGCGAGCCGTGCTCCCAGCACCATCCAAAGGCACTGCATGACAGCACCAGCTCTCTCTAGTCTGCTAGCCCAAGTAATAAAGATGCTAATTAATTAAAGAAAATCCATTGAAATAATGGGTACTACATCAGCAGCTGCTGAAAACATCAGCCATGGCCAGAGAAAGCAGCGTCTGGGGGAAGTCGCCATGGGTCTCCACCATGCTGGGAGCAACGGGCAGGGGCAGGGCCCAGAGCCATTCCTGGGAGGGGCAAACACTGCTTAGGGACCCCCTCCAGCATCAAGGAAAGGGCTTTCCAGTGTCAACAGGTGCGAGAGAGGTGGCGTGGCCCAGAGAAGCATGATGCTCTTTGCGTGACCACATTTCTCCTCCGCTGCCAATACTTCCCAGGCGCCCGCCTGCCTCTGCAGAAAGCCGGTGCCTCAGCTCCCTTTTGGTGGTTGAAGCTTTCCCTGCAGGCTCCCCTTTCAGGGCTGACCTCTTCTCTTGTGCTTTGCAGGTGTGAGAACAGCGAGCAGTGTCAAGGTGGCAGCGGGAGCCGGGGCCAGCTGGAGAAGAGACGGGAAAAAGCCATCGTAAGTGAGCGGGGAGCAGCGCCGGTCCCGGGGCAGCAGCCGCTCCCTCCCGCTGGCACCCGCGTGCGCGCTGGGACAAAGCAGCCCACAGCCCTCAGTAATCTCCTGCTCCAGAAAAGCAACGCTAGAGTGTATTAACCCTGGCTTCAGCGTCCCTTGGTGCGAGGCCAGGGATAAACAAGGACATGGCTGGGGGAGAGAGAAAACCTAAAGTAAAGCGGAAGCAATCGGCAATTGGCAATACACGGAGTCCTTGGCACAGAAATGCCCGGAGCATCCCACGTCTGTGCTCCAACACGGAGCTGGCAGCTGGGGCGGTGAACTGGGGAATCCCTGGCGCTGCTGAGCCCCCACCACTGCTGCAGAGGCAGCACGGGTGCATGGGCGTGCGGTGGGCGTGGGGCTGCGTGTGCAGGGAGATCGCTGCTGTTCCTCTCTACTGCTGTGCACACGCGCATATGCTCACACGTGCCCATCTGGCGTGTTTTTCCTGCAGCACAGTTGAATTTTTCTCCCAGAAATTCTCAGGAATATTTCCTGGTGACTTCATTGGGATAAGCTACAAAGGCTGCAGGGATGCAGGAGACACTTAAAAGGGAGGAAGGGGCGTGGGGCTGCTTTAGCCTGGCTGTGACAGCAGCGGGCTGGGGGCCGGGCAGCGCTGCACGGCCAGGGCGGGGGGCTCCTGGGCACCCCGCGTTTCCAGCATCCATCGGCAGCGGCGGAGGCGTGGGTCGGGAGCCTGAGACTCTCGCTTGGTGCTGGCAGGGGGAAGGCCGGGTGGTGTACATCAGGAACCTCTCCAGCAACATGAGCTCCAGCGAACTGAAGAAACGCTTCGAGGTGTTTGGTGAGATCGTGGAGTGCCAGGTCCTGTCCAGGACTAACAGGTGGGTGGCGAGGTGCTGGGCGCATGGGGGCCAGGTGGTGCGCGGTCACCTCTGCCTCCAGCTGTAGGAGTGACAGTGACAGGGCTGTGCCAGGGGGGTGAAGCCTGTACAGCCCCAGCCCGGCCCAGCCCAGGTGTATGGGTGCACGAGGCGGGTGGCGGGAGGGAGGGAGGGCACAGTGCAGAGCAGAGCCGCGTGAGCACGGCTGCGGGGCCCGGCGCATCTCCACTTCTTTCTCTGGTTGCTCAGGGGGGATAAATACGGCTTCATCACCTACCGGTATTCAGAGCACGCCGCCTTATCTCTGAAGAATGGCACCTCGCTAAGGAAGAGGAACGAGCCTTCCTTCCAGCTCAGCTCTGGTGGCCTCGGGCACTTCTTCTGGACCAGATATGCTGACTTGGGTAAGAAGGCTTCCTCGGAAGCATCTGGTTTATCAGCACGGCGCGGTAACGGCATGTTGCATTTCTGAACCCTTGTCACACAAAGATCCGAAAGCTCTTTCCAGCCTGCGGCAAAAGCCCACCTGCTCTGGTACGGCTCACACAGCTGCTCCCAGCTCAGTTGGATGGCTTTGGGCACTGGGGGCAGAGAAGGAAAGCAGCTTGCGTGAGGATCCGGAGTGTGTTGGCTGCAAAGCGTAGCATCTCACCCCAGAGCCACGGGTTTCAGCTGAGGCACAACCCATCGTTTCCCAGCTGTGTTTCTGCATGGTGCTGGACACTTTCCAGCAGAGAACTCCCTTCCCCATCATTAGAGAAAGCATTCAACAACAGCTCATTAGCCCAAGAGGTGATCTGGGTTGTGTGGTGCTCCACAGGACAGATTCCCCAACTTTGCGTGGCTACTTTTCATCCAAACTGACAACATTGAAACGTGCTGCGGTTACTCTGTCGGTGCCGCGTGGATTTCTGCAAGCACATGCTCTGCTCTCTGCAGGTCTTCTGCCTCACTCAGTAACTCAGCCAGGGCTCACCTGACCTTGTCTCCCAGCCTTCTCTAATGGACAGGAGTGAAACCCTGTGCTGGTCCTGAAAGAGAAGCGTGATCTGGGCTTCACTTGGCCCTCGTTACTGTGATCCTCAGGTGTTTCATGAACACTACGCATTTATTTTTGCACCCTCTGCAGGAGGTGAAGTGGTTTTATCCCACTTCATGCATAAGATAAGGCATCCCACTTCACGCCCAGAAAATAAAGCCGTAAGTCTTACTTCTAGGTGCTCAGTCTGACACAAGTACTGCCTGATCTCTTAGCACCTTATAATACTTCATACGCTCAGAGCAGTATTCTGTCTGACTTTGCTTGTGGGTGCAAATGCTGATTATTCATGTAATAAACCCCAGGATCTCTCATTCTGGGCTCCAAGGGGGGTAAGACCCAGCAAGCACCCCATGATGAAAATGTCAGTTGTGCAGTGCTGCGGGGGGGACAGAGCTGCAGGGGAACCCCCAGCACTGCTCCCAGCTCCTCGCCCCCTGACTTCTGCGAGAGAGCAGTTGCCCCTGACCGCACAGCCTGGCTCGTTCCAAA
The DNA here is from genome assembly GCA_013399475.1 of Chauna torquata. Classification (NCBI taxonomy): domain Eukaryota; kingdom Metazoa; phylum Chordata; class Aves; order Anseriformes; family Anhimidae; genus Chauna; species Chauna torquata. Next base: position 268,431 of record VXAL01005078.1, on the reverse strand, counting down.
ATCCTGCTCACCCTGTGTACGGGATGAGATGGGGAGCCCATAGGAAGAGGTAAAATGCAGCCACGCCATTCACAGCTCTATCACAAATACACACACAAAGGGGTTAAACTGCTGTTAAATTAGGCAGTCTTATTTCTGGCATTTGCTAGATTTCGCAGGCTTTGTGATGGCACTCTTTGTTCAGCTTCTGATGCAAGAGATGGGGAACTCTACAGGCAGACGCCCACACTTGCTGCAACCTGGATGCTCACGTGGGAAATGCCATATTTCAGAGGCTCAGAATTCATCTGGGTCTGGCAATTTTTGTGAACATGGGAGCGGGCATCTCTGATGTCTGACCTGACCTGCGAGAGCCCCTCTGCCAAACAGCAGTTTGCTCCTTTTCAGTGGGGGAGAAACAGCACATTTTCCTACTTTATCTCACTCTTGGACACTGGACAACATCGGTGCCTTCCCAGAAGGAGGCCAGGGCAGGCACCCAGCTCGGGAATGCCAGCTCAGATGCTCGGCAAAGCTGCCACCACCTGCAAGCGCTGCTGGGGCGGCCGGGGCTTGGCGGTGCCGCGACACAGCGTGCGGGCACGGGGAGCGCGTGGTGCCCCTCGGCGTCCCTGCCCGCCTCCTGCTGCCCCTGACCCTGCTGTCCTGTGTCCCTGCCGTTCCTAGATTGCAGCACGGAGGAGTCCTCCCCGGCGCCGGTGAAAAGCAAGTACGAGACCATGGATTTTGACAGCTTGCTGCAGGAGGCCCAGCTAAGCCTGCATCGGTAACAGCCTTAACCTTGGAGGAATACCTCAATACCTCAGTCAAGGCACTTCCAATATGTTTACGTTTTCAAAGAAATTATTCAGTCTATGACAAGCAAGAGAGAGCGAGAGAGCGAGAGCACGCACGCGCGAGAGAGAGACTGCTGTCCCTTTCAATCGATGTTTACATTGAACAAAGCTGCTTCTGTCTGTGAGTCCCCATGGTGTTGATGTCTCACTGCCACACATTAGTCTCCCCGCTTCTGACTGGTTGTTTTAGGGTGAGCCTAGGAGCCCCCGTCCCCCTCTCCCC
>VXAL01005078.1:237305-267367 GCA_013399475.1 Chauna torquata | reverse complement strand
CACCGTGGAGTTGCAGCTGTGTTCACCATAACATTTTTTGTCCGTAGTGTGTGATGATGAAATTGTTAATTGTGAATAGAATCAGGATTATAAACTAATTTTTAATAGAAGAAGAAAAAAAAAGTATATACTTAAAAAATGTATTTATGGCTCAGATGTACTGTAATTCAGATTTATTGTACCGCTTCCTTGATTTTTAACTATGCACTGTAATGAGGCACTTGCCACTGAGCAAATGGGGGGTCAGAGCAGAATCACAGAGCCAGCGTTCGCCCTCGGCCGCGGGGGCACCCGCGTCCCCGCCGGCACACCAGGGCCCTCTGCGCACGGGGGTCTCCCCCTTTGCTGTCAAAGCCATTCCTCTCCCGCGGGGGGCGAGCCCCCGGCACCCGGCTGCTGAGCGGGATCAGGTCAGAGGGCTGCGGGCTGTGCCAGCCCCGAGCCGTTCCTGCCGTGGCAGCTCGCAGGCGCGAAGGGAAGGGGTGGTGGAAGTAGGCAGTGTTAAACCGCCGCCGGGCAGGCTGTGGCACTGCTGCCTGCCGGCCGTCGCCGCTGCAGCCCTGCGCCGGCGGGTGCTGCCGCCCGGCCGGGGGCACAGGCAGAGCAGCTCGCTCCCCCCGCAGAGGGACCGGGGCGCGAGCATCCTTCTTTTCATCGCCGTCCGGCCACGAGCCCCAGCTCCACACGCGAGGGGGCACGGCAGCTGCGCCCAGCATCTCTGCCCGGCCGCCGCGCTGCCCGTTCCCTGGCCGGTGTCTGATAAGCCATACACTCACCCAGCACCCAGTTGGCACCCCGGACCCGTGCCCCCCGCTCGCGTGGCACGCTCTCTGCCGCCGCCTCTGTCCCCTCACCCAGGCTCACGCCCAGCAGTGTGAAGGAAGCGTCGTGGCTTCGCTGTGTGTTCGCGGCTCCCGGCTGGCCCGCTGCTGCTCGCGCCATCCCCCTGCCTCTCGCTGGGGCCCTCGGGCCACCCGGCAGCGCTGGATGTAAGGCACACTCAAGCAGCATCCCCGCAAAATTTGCTTGCAAATTTGCCCCCCACCTCTGGGAGAGGTGGGAGGGGGAGAGACCCCACCCCTGGTTGGAGGAAACCCAACCGAGAGCCGGCCAGAGGCACCGTTTCCCAGAGGGAAAGGAAATCTTGCTGGCTCCTCAAGCCATCTCCATCGTTTCCATTTACTTTCCAGACACAGAGACCACTAGGGATTCAGCCATCCTATGTAGATAGAATATTATAGCCTTAACTCTGCCAATAGATAGATTAGAGTCTTCTGGGGTCTCCCCTGCACGTGACTTAGGGTTTTTATTCTCATTTCCTCAGTGCGGACACCATTTCATCTTGCAGGGAATATGACCAGAGCCTCCAAAACTGCATGAGGTTCGATTCCAGGACCCCACGCCTGCTGACACGGCCCTTGGCTCCTTGGGTGTTTGTGTCCCTTACAGCCCCAGCTGATCTCTGGCAGGAGAAGGGGTGCCGGCAGCGGTACCAGCACCATTTCCTGGTTATTTCGCACTGCTCTTGCAGAACCCGCGGTTCTGACAGCAACCGGCAAGGCGGCGGGACGGCCCCAGTGGTTTGAACAACGGTTCCCAAATCCGCCGCTGGTGCCGGTCGCTGTCCTTGTGCCATTTCAGTCTCAGCCCAGGTCAGCGGCAAGGGTCGATGTCTCCTGCCACAGGCTCTCCCCGGCTCCACCCCGACTTAGCATACACGAGTAACCCTGGCCAGGACTGAGCATCTGCTATTGGCAATTGCCTCATTGTAGCTTTGCCTTTTTCTGTCCTAGTATTTCCTCACAACGATGATGTTTACATGTGATTGCTATAGAGCTTATGTAGAATGTATATAGCGACACATTTAGGGTGGGTAGTACTGTCCTGTGCTGTGCTGATGTTTTTCAGAAAACGATCAATCAAAAAAAAAAAAAAAAAAACCAAGTGGAATTCTTCCATCTCCTTGCTCAGCCGCAGCGGGACCGAGCCCCGGGCCGCTCCCAGCTGGAGGATGCATCAAGCGCGGCGGAGGGGAAGGGGCGAAGGCAGCGGGGGCTGCCAGGGCCCGGGAGGAGCCCCCTCCCGGGGCAGCCCTCAGGCGCTTCGCAGGCGTTGGTTTCTGTGTGCCCACATTCACAATTGGACGTTGTTTTCCTGTGGCTTCCCGTGCCGGCCAGCAGCCTGCGACCGTTGCAGAGCTTCTGCGCGGCGGGTACGGTACTCCCGAGCAAGGGAGGTCTCGTAACGCACAGAGCCAATCAGTACTGCAGTCTTAGGATAGGAAGAGATGCAATAAGTGGTCTTCGTGTTGCCTGAAGCCTATAAACGGATTTTTTTTTGTTGTCCTTTGGGGTTTTTCCTTTTTTTTTTTTTCCTCCTTGAAATTTGGACGGCTTATTTTCCCTCCTCCCTTGAGAAACGTCTCCTGCACTGATGCAATATGCACAAAGGTGCTCAGGACGCGCGGCGCGGGCTGCGTGGGGCCCAGGCACCCCCCCACTGCCCGCGGCCGCCAGCCCCTCGCTGCAGCAGCAGCAGCAGAGGCCGGGGGCACGTGCTGCCCGCCCCCGCGGCTTCCCCCGCGCTTAGGACTCGGCCAGTGCAGAGGGCACGTTTCAGCTTAAGAAGCACAGGTGTGACTGCCGGCTGGGTCACGCAGGGTTAGTGGTGAAAAGTAAGTTCCCACTTGATTTTTATTTTTATTTTTTTAATATAAAGCTTTCGTTAGCTCGCGGTGCTCTAGGGGTGAGGAGGGCTGGGCAGGGGCGGGTGAGAGCTCCCTCCGTTCAGGGACCACACTTGGCTCTGGATGCAGGGAAGGGAACCCCCGTGCCCCTCGCCGCTGGGCACAGCCCTGTCCGCAGGTAGGAGCCCCATTTCCAAGAGGAACTGGGAGCTAAAGGGTATATTATGGTAGGCAATAAGTAAGGAGGAGATTTATTTTTTTAAAAAGTATACAACTATAGAATGTCCCCCAATAGTTGCCTGTAAGTACTGCGGGGAAATGCTAAATGTGAAGAGTTTGGTGATAAAATGCCCGTTCGCTTTTTTTGCACAGATTTGCCCCATAAAATCTCGTTGTTCAGGGTGAGACACCAGGTTTTCTGGCTGGAATCCAGCAGACTCCTGGGGCTCCGTAGGAAAGGAGCAAATGTTGCTGAATGTCTGGGCTGAATGCAGAGGACAATCCGGGGTGTTAGGTTTGATGCTGCCCCAAAGAAAAGGTTTATCCCGACTCCTACTCAGCGCAGCTCGCTGGGCTGCATGTCTTCCGTACGGAAGCAGCAGCTGAGCCACCACATTACAGTCTGAGTGTCTGATTTCAGCACTGGTCCATGCGAAGAAGCATTACAGACCAGCACTTTCTTTTTCTTGTATCTTTCTTTCTTTTTGGCGTTACGCTGAATACCGAGCTACATCGTTGTTCGTAGCTGAGCCCTGAAACCCCTTCTGTTCTTAGTCCGTCCCCGACAATCTCAAGCAATATAGAACCAAATGCAGCCTTCGGGCTTCATTCCTCGTCCCTCCTCGAGCCGCAGCCGGGGACAGCGTGGGCAGCGCGGCGGCAGCGCCGGCTGGCACGGCCAGGGCATTACTGAGCAGAGCCAAATCCAGCTCCACACTGACCGGGGGAGGGAGTGTGTGTATGCATGTGAGAGAGAGGTTAAACTGATGCATTTCTTGAGAAAGGTGTAAGAATTTCACCTAAAAAGGGGCACATCTGCTTTGTTATTTATAATAAAAGCTAAATTCTTTCTTTCTTTTTTTTTTTTTTGAATGAAAGGACACTGCTAGTAATTATTAGGGGCCAATTCTGCCTCCTTCCTCACGCTAAGTACTGCTTAACTCCGTGATTTTCTACTTGCAGGGTAAGAAAAAGTGGCAGAATTGATCCCTCTGTGATTAAGAATCAAGTTTTTAGTCTGATTTTTTTTTTAATTGGTAGCGGTTTTTTATATTTCACTTAATTTTTTTTCCCCAGTTCCATTCTGTTGTGTCCTTATTTATGTAATATACTTTAACCTTAAAAGATGGCATGGATTCTTATGCCTTTCCTTTATTATTATTGTTATTATTTTTAAAAAGAGATTTATTTCTAGTGTGATTTAACTGTCTACCTTCTAAAACAAGAGAACGTTTTCTTGTATTTTTACATTGTCAGATTCTATAGTTTCATAGATAATTTAACCAAATCGCTCAATGTATTATCTATATCTATCCGGTGGGTATAAAAGTTATATTTTAAATTGTGTAAATACTTCAGAACTGGCTTCTTTTTCCAGACTCCCCTGCCGTGGAGTTACTTGTTTACATCACAAAGACTGTAGAATCTCTACGCTCATGTACTGTAAATAGTGAAGTGATCTGCCTATAAATAAACGATAACATATATACTATAAACTGGGAAAAAAAAAAAAACAAGCAACAAGTCTGTGCTGCTGGTGCTTCAGGTTACCGGTGCAAACCCGCTCTGGAGGAGGTGTTTGGCGCTGCAGAAAGCGCTCTTGGCCGGCTGGCAGCGGGACGGCGGGCACGGACGCGAGGGCAGCTCGGGGCCGCCCATGGGATGTGGGTCGCTGCGTGGCCGCACCGCCCGCCTCCCGGCCGGAGCCGTCCTCCGAACCCGGGCCCGGGCCCCCTTCCCTGCGGCTGCCGCCCCCTGGGCAGAGAACTGACGGCAAGCCCGTTGCCCTGCTGTTTCCCAGTTCAGAGACCAAAGCAAAACAGGCTTCAGGGGCACCAAGCAGGAACATTTTTCTAATGCTGGGCCAGTGCCAGGGCAGATTAAAACCCAAGGTCGCGAGGAGACGATGGAGGAAGGCCGCGGCCAGGCAGGGGGTCTGGGGTGGGTGCAGGCGCCAGAGCTGGGGGAGCCCAGGGACGGGCGAGGAGGGGGTGCGGGAAGAGCCCACCCGTGGGCCGGCATGGTGCTCCTGCAACCCAAGGGCTGGTGTTTCTTGAGTATTATCTTGCAAGCAGACCTAAGGACTGTGGGGAGCTGGTTGTGAATATGTAGCTAAATCCATTCGGCAGCTCCATTAGTCCAACAATTACTTTCATCCATTTGAGAAAAAAAAACCAACACGACAGTTAATCATTTTGGCATAACTTTCTGGTAAAACAGCTTCTTTTTACACACCTGCTCTTGTAACTTGTATGCCTGCTCTCCCTATCTGTCGGATAAACAGAGGCAGCGTTATCTCCTGCACTGGGCACAGCAAGCCTTGTGGGAGGGGAAAAGAAGTCAGTAACCAGCTTTTGTGCACAGGGACAACGGCTGCTGCTGACTTGGCTGCATGCTGCTGACCCGGCAGCAAGGGCAGCGTGGCCGTGCCCACGCCTGCCAGGTGGAGCTGGTCTGGTTGACGGCTGCCCCTTGGTCTCAGAGGGAGCATCCTCAGCACCTTCTAAATGCCTGAGCTTAAACAGCATCCCCCTCACAGGGGTCTGTCAGCTCCGTGTCAGAGCCTGGAGGATATCCCGTGTGACTGGGCAAACGCATGGTTTGAGGCTGTCCTTGGTGTTGCCCTGTTGAATGAGCCAGATTTGCTGGGGTGGCCTCAGAAGTGCCAAGGGCAAGAGATGTGTGAACGCAGGGACTAGGAGCCAGGTGCTCACATCCGAAGTGGAGGAGTGCAGGGAGTGCTGTTAGCGGGAAAGGAGCAACCGTCAGTGAGAGGAGCAGAGAGCCACAAGAGGAGGGGGGAGAGGGAACAAACATCGCTGGAGGTTTCACAGCGCTGTCACGCTGCTAGGTCTGCGGGGCAGCTCCTGCCGCCTCGCCCCGCTGCCCTGTGCCAGCAGCCTCTGCCCCAGGCCAAGCTGTGCACGCACAAATGCCCCCTGGTCTCAAAGTACCGAGTCTGGGGTGCTGGGAAATACCGCTGCTGCTGCTTGGGATTCATTTCACTGTGTGACCAGCTGTCCTGGGCTGCCCTTTTAGTTTCAGCTTCCATCCATGCCTCGGGCAGCAGCATATGGCACCTAATCTGCCCTGGGCTCTGCAGGCATGGGGCTGGCTGTGCTGGGATGGGGCTGTCCCAGCCGCAGAGCCCAGCGCGGTGCTGCCACCAGCTCAGAGCTCTCTGCTCTCCCATGGGAATTCAGTGCCTGCACCACCTGAGGTCCCGGCTGGGGGCTCTGGAGGCTTCACTTCACGTAACATTTGCATTTGCCCACTCTCAGCACTTCTCCATCCCAGCCTGCTGGCCAGGTCTGACAGGTGTCTTTGCAGGGAGGAGTAGGGAAAGGTTTGGTTTCTTTGCCTCCTGCCAGCTTGGGGACCTCTCCTCATGCTCGCCCTGTGGCGCCAACCTCTGTCAGCAGCAGCTGCCTGGCTCACTTGCAAGCAATTCCTCCCAGCGTGCTGTCCCTCTCCCTGCAGAGCTTTGCTCACCCCACACAGCACCGGCAGCTTCTGCTTTCCACGCTTGCTGTGCATCTTTAGGGGCTGGTGGAGAGCTTGCTCTAGGTGCGGCCAGTTTTGGGTCCCACAATCTGTTCCCTCTTTCTCTCCCCCTCAGTCCTTGGCTGGATACATTCTAATTTTTCATACACGGTCTCTACCTCCAAGTACCACTTCAAACTCAGACTTGGATCCCTCGTGTTTCTCAGCAGCCTCCAGCAGGTAAGAAGAGACCATTCCCCAACAAATCCCACTCCTCGTGCTTTTTCATCACTTGGAGAGTACAGAAAATATCTGAAACATCCCCATTAGGTGGGCCAAGGTCATAAGAAAGCATTAGGGAGCAGGCAATGGGCAGCAAGCTGATAAGGAGCTTGCACTCTGACATGGAGGGAATAGCTGCACCCATCCCCAGCAGGTGCATCGAGTCAGATAGGACTGAGAGGCAAATATCATCAGGAAGAGGTTTGTATGATAAATTCTTGTAAAATAACTAAAATAACTATTGCTCCTCTGGCTGTTTAACCAAGCACAAAGCCATTGCCTGGACACTGGCACAGGAGTCTTGGTTAAAGCAATATGTCTTTAACAAGTCCTCAGGAATCCAGTAGCAGACGAGCAGCCCAGTCATGCCAGCCTTTGCGGACACCTCGGACAGCAAGGGCTCTGCCACAAGGGTCTCACAGGGACATTTTTTCCTAGGACACCGTTAATGACAGTGGGATTTGTGCCAACAGCTTCTCAAAAGACAGGAAGGGGAGAGCCTTGAATTTTTCAGCCCAGCTTATGGGCTACGTGGAGAAACAACACTAGGGAAAGAGAAAGGCAAAGCATGTGACAGAAGGGACATTTCTGCAGATGTGTAAATCAAACCAAGTAAAAGCAGCTGGAACAAAGTGCTAACAATTTTCAGCTTCACAATAGAGTTGTCTGGAAAGTCACTTTTTCTCCTAACACTAATTTTATTCTTTTTTGGAGAGAAAGTTGCAGCAAGACACAAAGAGATCATTGGCCATTACAGATTTTTAAAACAGGAACTGAATCTTAGCTGTTCCTTTGCATTTGCTGCTCCACTGCCTGTGACACTTCTTCCTCTGCAATCTATTTCTTACCCATCTCCTTTTTAAGAGAAATCCTGAACTAGAGGAATCTTGTATTTCTCCGCCCTCTGTACATGTTTTATTTGCCTCCCTGTTCTTGCATCTGTTCACAGACCTTTTAGCACGCCTGTAGGAGCGGAGGGGCTCGGCCCCAGGCACTGCCACCTGTCAGGAGTCAGGCCACCAGAGCTGGGTACAGCCAGAGCACTCACACAGAAGCACAGAGAGAAGCAGCTCTTAGAAAAAATAAGGTGTCTCCATCCTCCTCTCTCCTCTGCTCCTGAAACGAGGGAGCATTTTATGCTCTTCTGTTTCCAGGAGGAACTAATGTCTAAGACTCAGCCACTTGAGCGGGGACAGGCGAAAAAAAACCTGAGCACAGCCCTGAGCACAGCCCTCCCACAGCCACCTGCAGAGGGGCTGGACTGGGATCAGCCCACCTGGGTGAGGTGCAGGCAGGGACAACTTGCTTACATTTTTTCTTCCTGCCCCTCTGCACTCAAATATTGAGGGAAGGTAAGAACCTGCGCAGTGCTGGAGCAGGGAAAAAGTGGGCACAGGGCCAGGCTTTAAGGATGGAGGACCAAAAGACATTATCTTAAGAAACTTCTACAAGAGGACTGCCAGAAAGGAAAGTTAAATCAGGTATAGGTAGAAGCATTTCTTAGCTGCTGCTCTCCCCATTTAAGCAGGGGCTGGCTATTTGCTGTGCTTTGCTTGCAGCGCCCAAGCTCCCAGCACTGGAGCTGCTGCATGGAGTTCCCCCTGGGAGGGACAGGAAACCCCTGGAAGCTTTTTCAGGAAGCAAGCTGCGAGCATAGGCCAGGCAGCATGTTCAAAGGGGAGATGCAAGCAGCTGAGGTGGAGGAGGATGTCCTTGCAAGCAGGAGATGACGGCAGCTTCCTGCTTCCGGGCAGGCAATAGGAGCCTGGCCGCCCAGCCTGCTCCCCAGGGCTGCTGTTGCCACCAGTCCTCCGCCTCTGAGGCTCAGCCCTCGCTCTGTTCCCACGCCCGTTCTGCAGGTGCCATGGCAGAGCTGCATGTGGTGAGTGGGCTGCAAGAGGAGCTGACCTGCCCCATCTGCCTGGGCACTTATAGGAACCCCGTGTCCCTCAGCTGCGGCCACAGCTTCTGCAAGGAGTGCATCCAGGATGCACTTTGCAGCCGGCATTACCGGCATAGCCTCTTCAGCTGCCCGCTGTGCAATGCCCAGGCAGTTTGCCCTGTGGAGCTGCAGCCCAACATCCAGCTCCGCAGCATAGTACAGAAGTTTTTGGGTGCCCATGAGCAAGAGGAAGAAGAACATGAAGTGCAATGTGAAGAGAAGGGAGAAAGTTCAGGCCAGCAAGACGAGGAGGTTCTGTGTGATTTCTGCCTTGAGGAGCCTCTGCCAGCAGTGAAGACCTGCCTAAGCTGCGAGACCTCCCTGTGCCAAGCCCACCTGGGCAAGCACAGCATAAAAGCTTCCCTGAAAGACCACGTTCTGGTGGAGCCCTGTGGTGCTAGCGTTTTGGCAGAGAGGAGATGCCCCCAGCATGGCAAGCTGCTGGAGTGCTACTGCGCGACAGACTTGGTCTGCATCTGCATGCTGTGCTGTGTCACCAGCTCCCACAAGAACCACAAGATCATCAGCGTGGAAGAGGCTTTTGGCCAAGCGCAGGTAAGAGGCTGCCAAGACAGCCACTCAGACAGGGGTTGCTCGAGGGAAACCGTGGGGTCTGTGGCACAGACAGCTGCCTAAAGAGCAGGGACAAAACATCTCCTGAGCTTCAGGTGTGCAGGCTCAGGATGGGGCTGAGCCCCTGTCTTGGGATACGTGCCTTTTAGTGCTGGTTTTGCCCCAGACTGCCTCTGGGCTTGCCCCTTGGGATATAAAACAACAGGGTATAAACTCTTTCTTCCCATCCCGAGGAGCCAGACTGGTGCGACTGAGTGCTTGTGGCTTTGCTTTTAGTCCTTGCTGTACTTTCAAATGGAAAAATCGTCCTAAGCTGCATTTGTGCAATGAAAATTAATAGCAGAGTAACAGAAAGGAAGCTGCCACAATAAAAAGTAGTTTTCTCTGAGGCTATTGCACAGGAATGGTTTTTGTTTTGAAAATATCTTTTCCAGACTTGTAATCATGTTTTTCGTTCAGGGACAAATCTTCCAGTAAAGCATTTATGCACTGATTTGTTGTGAGAGCATACAGTGAACAAACTTTTTCTAGGTGTAGCTTAACCTATTTCCATAAAATTGCTGATCTTGTGCACGTATGTCTGTCCTGTCTTGATATCTCTCTCTGGCTATTTTCACAGAATGCCTTTCCTAAAACTCTGCAAACAGTGAAAAACTATGAAGCTGCAGTGACTCAAAGATTAGAAAGTCTGCTGAAAGAAGAGGAGGAAGTAAAGGTTTGTTCCATGATCCCATATCACTTTGGGGATGATTTATGCTCGTAGCTGATGAAAAAAGGTTTTCTTTTTCCCTTCCCCTGACCATGGATCCCAAAGCTTTTTAATTCCTGCGTGGTTTCTCAGATATTTTCAAGGTTTCTTCTTTGAGGGAGGATGAAGAACAACTTTCTTATCAGACTGGAAAGTACATTTTCAGTTTACAAAGGACCTTTGAGCTTGAAAGCTGCTGTTGAGTCCATGCCTTCTGTTTGGTGGGTGGTAGTTTTTATGTTGTTTTTTTTTTTCAGCCTTCTTCAGTTTGCAGTCTCTAAAATCTTTAGGGGAAAGATGCAGACAATTTTATAGTGATTTAAATCCTCTTTACCACAAGAAATCCTATTAGGTCAGCCTGTGAATCTAGGAAGTTGGTAGACACGAGGTTAAAATACTGCTCCAAAATGTTCAGGTTTTGCTCCCAGCATGCAAATGCCCACCTAAAAACTTTGACAGAGTGGCAACTTTAATACAGGTCTCCAAATTGTACTTCATTGTGCTTAAGCAGAACTGGTATTTGACTTCCTCCAACAGTAGAAATGATGGGACTGGAAGTCCTGGCTTCAGGCAAGGGAAATATTCCCTTCTAGTCTGCAGGCAGAATTGTACCTGTCGGCAGCGTCCTGTTTGTGGCAGCGTTGTTGCTTGCAAACAACGAAGGCAGCTTGGTGGAGGCAGTAAGCAGATAAAGCATTTTTCCTCACCCTTCCTTAAAAGGACAAAAGGCAGCATATCCATAGAATAATACCAGTGCAGAAAAAGGAAAGATATGCATACTGGAAAGCAAGCTTCGTGCGAGAACCGCTGCTCTTTCATTTGCAATCTAATTCTGGTGCTGCTGAAAGCAGTGACCTTCCCAGTGCTAGAAACACAAGCAGAGAGGAGCTGGAGTCTCTATGAAGGTAACGAGACCGTTCCCTGATTACTGCCGTCACGCATTCTCTGGTCAGCTGCCAGATGCTGGAGAAGGGCACCTGTGTCACTTGGCTGGTCTGCTGTCAATGGGACATCTTGGTATGTTGCCATGTGGAAAAAGTAGTCAATACTTGCCTAAGCAGAGAAAAGACCAGCCTCTTTTCTGAGTCAGAGTTAGCATGGAAAATGTAAGATTCTGTCCCTAACAGCTTTGAAAATGTTTTCTTAAAAGACTGCGGAGAGTTTGCAGAGGAATCAGCTGGAGAAGCTCTTCAAAGAGTTGCATACGCAGCTGGGTAGAAGAAAAAAAAAGATCCTGGAAGCCCTCAGTCACAGTGAGCAGCAACAGCTTTCTCAGATTCAGACACAGATACAAGGACACAAAGAGAGGAAGGATGTGGCCAGCCATGATATACAGGAGCTGGAGGCTCTGAGAAATCAAAAAGACCCGCTACTTTTCACTAAGGTACCTAGCAGCCTCTCCCTTCCCAGAGATATTCCAGCTCTTGGGTTGGCCTGTGCTTGCACTATGCTAATTCTGCTTTCAAAATGCCTTTTACAGGGTTTCGCAGTGATTCATGACAGGTAAGCTCTTCAGCGGGCGGTCTATTATTGCATTTCGGTTTACTGCTGACGGCTGATACTCCATCAGTCCCGAGCTGTTGGCCCATTTTGCGCACGCAGCAGGCCCCCAGCTTCCTGGGCTCACGCTGGCCACCTGTTCAGCACGCTGACTGCACACGCTGTGCCTGTCTTCATCAGAGATCTGGGGAAGCCCCAGAATTTTAGCTGAGGTCATGTGTGAACCTCCACATACAAAATGACTTATTTTTCTGTACCATCAGCACCTGTTCTCAAGACCCACTCTGAGGGCAATTCTTGAATATTCAGGTCCCTGTGTGGGCCTGCAAAGGATGGATGAGCTTAGATATTCTGAGTCATCTTCCACATTGCATTGCCCTCTGCTTGGCTCAGCTGTTGGCTCAGGAATGGGATCGATGATGGTCTTCCCATGACTTGCTGCTCTGTAGATGCCTTTCTGCATGTTCTAGGAAAAGGGAGCCAATTCCTGAAAAAGCTGGTGTAGAACTGCCAAAGCCATCCATTAATTTGGACGAATCAACAATGGAGGCTATTCTAACGCTTTTCCAACAATTCATCTTGGACATGCAGTTCTCAATGGAATCATCACCTGGTAAGCGACCATTTCACTAAGTGAGAGGAAAGATGGAGAAGCCAACAAACCGTATTTAAAAAAGGACTGTAACAAGACACTGAGTATCTCTACAACTGATTACTAACACTGTATTTGATTACTTTTACGTACGTGTGCATAAAAAGGGAGCTTGTTCTGGGCTTCAGTGTTTTGGGACATGCCTCGAATGCACTGTGTTAAAATGGGCTGTGGGTAAAGAGGTGCAGATGTCCCAGGAATTTTCTGGGAGGATGAAAAGAAGAGAATAGCAACACCTCTGATGTCAGTATCATCAAAGTGGGTTGTATAACCTTGATTCAAAGCACAGGGAAAGCTGAGCACTCAGCAGCAGCAGGTGGAGTTTGTGTTAAAACAGAAATCATCTACTCTTTCTATAAAAATAATTCTACTCTTTTATGCTGTTTTGAAAGATCAATGTACAGTCCTGTTGCTGTGCGCAGTGAGATGCTTGCCCAACTGAATTAAAAAAAATTCTGGTTCCCATGTTATTACCCTCTTGACCGCACTTGATCCCTCGCTGACAGCGAGCCCATGGTCAAGACCCAGCGACAGCTGGGGTTGGAAGGCACTGCCAGAGCACGCGCAGTAGCAGGCGATGCGCAGACCTAATCGGCCTGCCACGCGTACAGCCCTGGCAGATGAAAAAGCACAGTGTCAGCACTCCTGAACTGTCACTAAAGTCCCTGTAAGCATTGTCCAGAACTGTTCTGGCTAGAAAGCTACGGATCCAGGTTTTTGTAATTACCTATCCCATTTGAGCAGTTTTAGTTAGTTGCCCAAGTCACTGCCACTGTTTCAGTTTCCTGAATGTACAACTTCCAGAGCAGAAAATGCCACAATATTGAAATGCATTACCTGCAAGAGATGGTTTGAATAAAAACATTCAGTAAATTCTTGAGGGCAGAATTAACTGCTTGTGACTGTTTATGCTAGGAAGTTTTGAGAGTTCTAGAAAATGACTTCAAATGGTACTAAGCAACTAAGCATTTACAAAATGGCTGTGCTACTGCTCACACACTTACTGTGCATCTGGGGAGTTTTTGAAAACACATAATGAAGCTCTGCAGGATAATGATAAAAACTGAAATCTAGGAGTTGCTCTAGGTGGAAACAAAAAGCAAAAGGTGTTAAAATTGTGAAATAGCAGCATTTCTTGAAATGTGACATTCACTCCCTTTTGAATTACATAGGAGTGGTTAAGAGAGGTGCAGGAGGTGTTTTTAATTAATATATACTTGTAGTAACTTGAGTAGGTTTGAGATTTCTTTTCTTTCATCAGAGCAAATCCTGTTTTCAGCAATGGAGATGTATGCAAATCTGCACAACCATCTGTTAACCATAATGTGTTTTTTTTCTTTTTATAGTTCATGATCATCTGACTTTTGCACCATGTCAAGTGGGTAGACTTTACGCAGATAACAAAGAACTCTCTGTACTCTCCCCTGTTTTTCAACTTCCTGCTGTGCACGCATGGAGCCAGGACTTCCAGCCCGTGCACAGCATCCAGAGTTTCTCAGAGGGTTGGCACTTCTGGGAGGTAGACACCAGCAACACGAAGCGCTGGAAGCTGGGGGTCGCTCATCACAGTTTTCAGTGCTACCTTCAAATGGCTGACGGTTATCTCAGAGTGTTCCGAGACAGAAAAAAGATCACAGAAGACAATGTTACTACAGCCATCAGCGTGGTCAGGGTAGAGCTGAACTGCAGAAGAAATACAGTGTCATTTTATAAAATGTCCAACAAGGATGGGGTCCCTGCTAGGAGATGTCAGTTCATACAGACAGTAAACATCCCCGCAAGCTATCCCATCCATGCTAGCTTCAGCATTTCTCATGGCTCCCTGAGGCTCCTGTAGTGATGTGGGGGCAAGGCTGTCTTGCCTTTCTAGGCCTTGGTTCTCCAAGTATCAGGGCTGCTGCTGCATGGACTCTTGCTAACCTGGCACAGTAGAAATTGGGCTTTGGACTGGGCCCAGCCTGTCCCCAAGCTATAACCGGGTTCTGGTCTTCAGCAGCAATGGGCTGAATCCAGAGAGAATGAGAAAATGGGGCCATACCACTAAATGTGTCTCCTCAGATTTTCGGTATTTTTATTTCAGTATTCAGTTTTTGACACACTGTGGCTTGCTGCAGGAGCTCCTGTCTTACTTCTTACTTCTGATAATCACGATGGAAATACTCTGAAGTTGTACTTTAGCTCAGCTGTATAGACTGCTGTGTTGGACAGATGTTATTAATGTAATGTAGTTTGCAAAACTCAATGGTAATCTAGTTTATTAAAAAGTATATGGCACAACATTAACTGCTACAGAGCTCTCAAGCAGCAATGCTGATCTCTGCTCTAATGCACCTCCGCCCTCTCCCCCTGTCCTGCACAGCCTCGGCCATCTACCACAGGAGCACGGCTGGCCTGGGAGATGCTGCTGTGAGCCCCTGGCCCGTGAGCTCTCTGGTGTATCACTCATCTGCTTCTTGCCTCAGTTGTAATTTTCTCCTCACTTGTGCAAAATCTCACAGTGAGGGGGCAATAAAGAGGAAAACTCCCATGCCTTCAGTCTGTGCTCTGTGGGGCCTGGATGTCCAGACACCTTGGAGAGGAAGAGATGATATTCCTGCCCACCTCCAGTGGTTCTGCTGCTCCGGACAGCCAGGATGTTTGCACGAGGTCCAGGCAGGAGCCCTCTGCTCCAGCAGGGACAGTGAAGGACCTTGAGGGACAGTACGGTTTTGCATATGCTAAAACCAGTCCTTGTTCAGTCTCAGAAGAAAGCGGCTCCTTTTTGCCGTAAGCGTGGTGTACACCAAAATGACGTGGAAAACCACACGGGTGGAGCTGGGTCTCAGAGGCACACTGCTCCTGAATGCAGTTGCGATGGCCGTGCCCCGCTCCACGCGCTGCTGCTCTGCCTGCTTTCAGGCGAAACGGGCACAACGCGAGGTGAGCAAGGCTGGCGACATGGCACAGGGCTGCTCCTACCCTAGGGTGCCTTTCGGAGCCTCCACCAGCTGTATGGAGGTAGGAGACCAGCCTCAGCAAGTCCCAGGAGAAAACTTTACCCTGGGTTCTCCCTGTTTTACTTCCAGGGGGGTGCTTTTAGCTGCTGTGGAGAACACAAAATGGGGAATTCCTGGCTTTCCCCAGCCAGGCTCAGCCTCGTCCCATCCAGGGTTCACCTGGGAAGAGGGCGGCAGGTCACTGTCCACCCCGGGCCACCTCTGCGGAAGCCTCCCCAGCCCGGCCGAGCAAGGGCACGGGGCAGCTGTCTGCCTTCCTGCAGGGAGCGGGAGGCCGGGCCTGCGGCCTCTGGGCTGGGCCTCTGCCTGGCGCCGCGCCACGGGCAGCCTTTCGGTTTCATTTCTTGCAGGCTGGCGAACGTGTCGGTGCGGCCATGGCAAAAGCTAAGGAAGAATTTAGAGGGTGTTCCAGCCTGGAGGAGGAACTCAGCTGTCCCATCTGCCTGTGCCTGTACAGGAACCCTGTGGCACTCACCTGTGGTCACAGCTTCTGCAAGCAGTGCATCCAGAACGCCCTTGGTGCCCAGCAGAAGTCCAAGGCTCCGTACTCCTGCCCTATGTGCAAGGTCCAGCTGGGGCCCATCCTGGAGCTGCACAAGAACTTCCAGCTGTGCAGCATCGTGGAGACATTCATGAACACCAAAGGGAAACAGGATGAGGGCTTTACAAAAGAGAAAGAAGAGGTGGTTGCCTGTGACTTCTGCCTGGACCAACCGCAGCCGGCCATGAAGACCTGCCTGATCTGCGATGCCTCCTTGTGCCAGGCCCATCTGGACAAGCACAATGCCAAGGCTTCCCAAAAGGACCACATCCTGGTGGAGGTGGGCACAGGCAGCTCAACAGAGGATAGGAGGTGCCGGGAGCACGGCAGGGCCCTGGAGTGCTACTGTGAGGATGAGGAGGAGCCCATCTGCATGCTGTGCTCCATTGCAGGGTACCACAAGGGCCACAGCATCCTCACCCTGAAGGAGGCCCATAACAAGCAGCTGGTAAGGGGCTCTCCTCTCCCCACAGCCCCACGGGTTTTGCTCCAGAGCCATAACCTGGGGGCAGAGGGGCACGGCAGCGGGATGGAAAAGCCTGCCTTCACCCCAGGGGGGGAAGAGGCTGAGGGCAGGTGGCGGCACTGCGGGGCACTCCAGCGCCCAGGTCCCTTGTGCTGGGCTTTGCTTGTCATTTCCTCCTCTGTGGTGCCGAAGCGGCCCAGCAGGCTGCCGCCAGCAAGGTGCTTCTGGGGGCTTGGCTGCCTGGAGGGGCTACCTCTTGCAAAAGGTTTTTGGTGCAAGAAACCTCAGTCAGATTTGATTATTTGTCTTCTAATTTTTCTAAAGTTAAAACTCTCCAGCTATGACAAAAATCTTGTGGAAAACCTGACCTTTCTGATATCATTTTTATTCAAGAGGCATAAAAAACTGGCACGTGTGCCTGCCGTGGCCATTAATGGGTGCTGGAGGTGTGAAAGCACTGCCAGAAGCAGGTGAGGAGTAACCCAAAGGTGCCAGAGCCGGGCAGCACTATCCAGAGACTGCCTCATCCCTGAAGAATGAGGTCTAACATCACCCCAGAAATCTGCTGTCATACATTATAATAGCACTCAGTGACTGTGGTATCTATTAAAGTAAACAGCTGGGTGAGTAAGTACCACTGTTTTGCTGATATACTGAAAAGATTGTTGCTTATCACCTTACCCTCAGATGCCACAAATGCTGACAGATGTGAAAACCAAGGATTTGGATCACATTAGGTACATGTGAAGATTGGCAGGAACAGAACTTGAACAGATAAACTGAGATTTACTCATTTAAAGGGAAATTTACTTATTCAAAGGGAAAGTTATTTATTTATCAACCTACCGCATACAAAGTCACACATAAAAATTAAACATTGACTTGAAAGACTTCAAGAATCACATTGGTTTTGCAGTTATGCCCTATCTTTATGAGGAGACAAGTAAACACAGTTTATTGTAGGGCTCACTGTAAAGACACTGGTGCTGGGGAAAGCAGGCAGGTAGAAGGCACGTGTACCATTTCACCAGCTCCATGAACGGCTAGTCTGGTTTAAAACTACCTGTGCTGCTTCCCTGTTATGAAGTTCAATGTTCTTTTTCCTTCTGCTAGGATGTCCTCTCTCACACTATGAATGAGCTGCAGGAACACAAAAGTGCTATAGCTACCGCCCTTGGGGAGCTTCAGCGAAACGAGAATCAGCTCAAGGTTTGTGCCCAGGTCACAGCTAATTCAGAGTATCTTTCCTCCATGTTTTCTAAGAAGTAAGTGATGGCAACTATACTGTGGTGTCACCTTCAGCAAGTTGTTCTGGGAGATGTACCTGCAAAGAAACTCCAGTAAGTGCTAAAAATATCAGGCACAGCCCAGTATAGGTCTGTACAGCTGGCAGTGGTCTTGATACTGCTGTGTGACAGCAGTTTCAAACCAGGGCTGTGCAGGGATGCTTGTGGCTGTGTTAGGAGGGGGCAAATCCTGCCTACGCGAGCCTGACTGGCAGCAGGCAACATCCACTGACTGCGCTGCTGTGGGCTGCCTTCCTTATCCCATCTCAAACCCTTGGGGAACAGTCAAATCAATCCCCTCCAACTCTACTGCATTTTAACTCATGGTTATTCTGGTCTCAGGATCTAGTCTGGCTCACTTGCAATAATTAATTCATTAGGAGCAGTGTTCCTTATGAAAAATTCTGGCTATTATTATTGTTAGACCTACAGAATAAACATGTTAAGTGAGGAACACAGAAATTTCTAGCTAGAACAGCAGCCAAATCAGGAGGAAAATTCAGGTGTCATCTTGATGCCTGGCTTCTTGGACTATAAATACAATTAGAGAAACAGATGAATAGAAAGAGATACAGTCCAAAGTAGTGAAAATGCTGGTGTAAGAAACTACTGGAAGTCAAGCTTTCTCACGAACTCCCAACATAGCTCCACAGAAAGAACCAGCTGGGAAACTCCACCATTTATTGTGGTTGCAGGACTGGCAGACTTTAGTCATTTGCACACCACATAGCATTATATATTTTTAAAGTATTCTATCCTTTAAATAAAAGTATACAAGTGGGATTTTCAGTGCTTACCAATACGGTTCTCACATTGCTATCTGAATTTTATCTGATTTTGTTACTATAGCAGGACAATTTTCATAACCCTTTGTTTAATCAGATAGCCTAAGCAAACACCTATTGTCTGTTTCCTTCTAAAGCCAATGCAAAAGACAGATACAAGCCTAATTAATAGAGACCCAAAGATGAAATGTTGAGTTCCTGAGCCAGTGCACCACTTTCTTATCTGCTCTTTTAGACCAATACAAAAACAGTGACTTCTGAGCTGCAAAAGCTGTTTGAAGAGATAAAGACCCTGATAAATCAGGAAGAGAAGAAGATCTTCAGTGGCATTCAGTCCAATGAAGAATCACAACTGGCAGACATTGCCAAACTGAAGAAGGAAGTGGAACAGAAGAGAAGTAATGTTGTGCAGCATCTTCAGTCCTTGCAGAAGATGAGACAGCAACCAGACACTTTCCTCTTCTTCAAAGTAAGCAGCTGTTCTTCATGCATATGCCTATTTCCCAGCCAGCTGCCCCTTCTGGAAATCACACTAATGATTTTTTTCTTCTTCTTCTTCTTCTTTTTTTTTTTTGGAAATCCTATTTGTAGGAATTTAAACTGGCACTGGACAGGTATGTTCCACCTGAAAACACTTGTCTTCTTTGAAAAAATGTGATGTTGATAACTGAGATCAAAAAATACTGTGTGTGCCCCTCTGTCCTGGCACCCCATGCTGCAAAACTGCTCCCTATTCTAGCTGAGCCAGAGGGCAACATGTCCACACAACTAACAATGATGGGGAGATACTTGCTGGCCATTCCAGTGGCCCCTTTAGTTTTATGTTTCCTTGGCAGCTACATGTCTACTGAATTCTGATGAAAACCACTGGCTTTTATTACCACAGAAATGTTTTTATCAGAGATGAAGACCATAGGGTTCAGTTTACAGGTAGCAACACCCTCCCAGCTGTGTATTTGTGACACTGCTGCACTTAAGCTGCAGCGAAGAGCCCTTGGCTGCAGAGGTAACTGGCTCAGTTTTGGTTCTGTTTGTGGACAAGCTTAATAGCTAGACAGATTTATTATGCCTTCTCTTGCAAGTGATACATTTAATATATAACTTATCACTTCCTAATTGACATCTGGGTGTCAGCTGTAATTCAACGGTGCAAAACCACCACTGACAGTAAGTTACAGGTCCACTAGGGATTTTGCTGCAGCAATAAACCCCTCAGTCTCATGAAGGGCTAGCTCTAACATCCAGCTGGATTTTAAGATGTCATCTCTTTACCTTGTACAAATTAAAGCTGAGTTTGAACTTGGATTGTGAGGATAACTTTGAATCACCATGTAACTAGGGGCTGTGCTGGCAGCAGCGCAGTCCATTACTCATAGCTGTGCCACAAGTCAAAATCTAGCCTGTAGGAGTCATTTTCAGAAGCCTGGACACCATTTAATATGTCTGGCATTTTCTTTCTATCACAATGGTCATTGCACTAGAACAGTAACAACCTGCCTGCAACAGGTCAAAGCACTGTTAACACAAGAATATTAGCGAAATGGCTCCCCCTTTCTCATTTTCAGCATTTCAAAATTCCTTTGCAGGTCTGGTTAAGTAACAGGTAATGCCAAATAAATTGCTACTTATAGCAATTGTGACTCACTTGACCTTAAGAGAGAGCTGTTTACACCATACTGCATGTTGCCAAAGCACCCTCTGCTTTGCAGAGTCCTTCTTAATGAAGGAGCTTGTTAACTCTCTAATGCTAAATCACTCTCCATGGCAAAATGCCTGCTTGCATCCTAGGATTAAGAGTCAGAGTTTCAACACCCGCAGGATAGACGTGTCAGTGGTGCAGCTGGATCAGGCCACGATCAACAGCCACCAAATGATGATGTTGAACTACGTGTCCCAGCTGGACTTGCTGCTGCAAGCTGTGCACAGTGAGTCCCCTGCCCTGACCCAGTGGCTGTTCAGGGCTGAGCGTTGGCATGGACCCTTCCCTTAGCACCCAGTGCAGGCTCATTCCCACAAGGCTTCGGGAGAGTTCAAGTGGGATTTGGGGGTTTGAGAGTGCAGTGTGAGGTGATGGAGAGGGGAGAGGGAAGGGGCAGCAAGACTGATTCTGGGATTGATAAGTAAGGGCTCCAAACCTGTGTAAGACCAATTTCTCCCTCTGCCCTGGTTCCCTGCTCCCACCTGCCTGCCAGGCACTGGATGCTCAATCCTGCTTTTGAGAAACATTCTCTTTGTTTGCCGACACCCCTCCCCACCGAGTTTATCCCTGCCCATGAGACCCAGGTGCACAGTGCCAAGTCCCACACATGAATGCATTCCCAGCTTTGTAAAACATTCTTCTCAATCTTTCCTAGGCCAACTCGCTAACCAGATTCAGTGGGACAGGTAAATCCTTTTCTTTATTTATGAAATATTTCTCCAGCAGTTGTTAATTTAAGGACTGTAAGTCCTCTGCTTCTGCGCTTTGGTCTCAGGAAGGGCCAAGCAGATCCTAGAAGGTCGTCCTTTATCTCAAAAGAGGGGAGTCAGACCCATTAACATCTCTTACTTTGTTATTCCCAAGATGTGATTCATGTTCTACAAAGCACTAACATTCAACACTGTTTCTTTACAGTGGGGCTTCAGATGCTGGTATCTCTTCAAACTGTAAGTGTTCAAAAATACTAGCTATTCCTCAGGACTCTTGCACTGGGGCTGTGAATCTTGCAGAGAAAATATCTCACCTAAAAATGTCAGCCACATTTTGTTGCATGCTTCTCCTCTCCTTGACAGAGGTGAGACCAGCAGGAGTGCAGCCTCTGGGCACAGGGTACAGTTCACAAAATCTGCAGAAACCTGTGGGAACTCACCAGAGAATCGTTTACCCTCAGCTTGAGGGAGAGTCTGGTTTTGCTTTAGTACTCGATAAAAGCCTGAGCCTGCTCCTAGGAAAGACCAAAGAGGGGTTCCCACTGAGCAAGCGCAGTGCCTTAAAGGATTCCCAGACAAATCCACTTGCTACAGGAGATACTAAATTTGTAAACACTATTGCTCTTCAGACATCACTAATGCTCAAACAGATTTCTGCTGGGTAGGAAGTGCTGCATTTTTTCTATAGGCTTTTTTGAAGAAAATTTATTTAGAAGTTATTTGAAAGATTTAATTGCTGCTTTTCTGCAGCTGAAGTTCAGTTCACAATTTTTTTTTTTTATTTTTTAATTCAGAAAATATGTGGTGCTTTCTTCACCACTTTTAATTTTTGGAGGGGAAAAAATTCCATTCTGACAAGCATTTCTTATGGATAGGTTGATGGTAAAATTTTGCTTTGTAAGGGGCGTGTTTGAGAAGAGCGGTTTAATGGGGGATTGAGGACAATGTCATTTGGCCCTAACTGCAAATATATTTGTTTTACCAGACACATACGAGAGACTGCTGAATTACCCCTTTCGTTTTTAGAAACTGGAATAGATGGAGAGCATAAGAGGCATGTGGTACAGGTGAGCTATTAAATGAAGTTCTAATTACACAGCACAGCTTAACAATATAGTTGCTTTGACTTTAAGAGAGCCACCCTTAAATCTAGAGATATATCTTTAAATCAGTGTACATGGCCATTTGTTCGTCTTGTGAGCTCAGTCTTCTACTGACATATTAATGTCTACTTTCTACACAGAACCAGTTACTCAAAACAGGGTAGGGAGAAGAAATATTTTTTTCTGAGGGAGTGCAAAACTGTAATTGGAGGCAATTTGTCAAATATGTTATTAGCGCAGCAATAAAATATTACTTTATTATTACAGTAAGTGAATCTTTTCCATCTTGTGTATTTCTACAGTATAAAATCAACTGAAAGGATGAAGTGGCAGATGTTGAACAAAGTGAATGGTCCACATAAGTAACGGTCCACGGAAGAAAGGGAGAGGTGCCAAAAAAGTCAGAATTGAGAGGGAAAGAAAAACTTAGCTTGTCAAAAATGTCCTCTAATTCCAAGTACCAGCCAAGCCTCTTGATCTCTCCTACATACCTACTATTAAAAGAAATTCCATAGCATGCAAATTTTGAAAAGAAGTGCTAAGAATTAACATAAACATAAGAAAATCTCCAACAGCTGCTGGCTTACAGACAGGAGACTATATAATCTCATAGTACTAATGATACTTGTGTCCTATTAATTGTAGTGACTAGGTTGTCATTATATGGATGGAAAACCAAATAAATGGCTATACATATAAACAAGCAAGGCTGTGATTTCAGACTATCAACAGGAATTAGTTGTTGAGAGCATCGTTTGTGGATGTCTGCAGTAGAAAACTTTCAGGACCATGCCACATGTTTGGATTATCACATGGAACACAAGTGATCTTTGTAGCAAAGATTTAATTATCCTTGTATGAAACCAGCTTAGTCAGCTGCTAAGACATATTTTAACACTTGTACAGAGCTCTCAAAGAGCCATGCAAAATACCACGATCATCAGTGTACAAAGATGACTTGCCCATCTCGATGAATACAGATGTTCTCTTCTGATCAAACACATACTATGGTTTCCAGATGTTACCTTTATTACACATGTCGACTCCACAACGGGATTTCATGGATGCTGCCACTCAGATAGGCTCACCCTTCATTGCTGTAGGCTGCTCTGTGCCAAGCAGTCATTCAGATCCAACATGTAGGTTCACAACCTGGGTGCTTCTTCTCCGAACAAGTAAAGAAAACTACAAAACAAGCAATAATGATAAAAATATTCAACTGCAAACCAGGGTTTCCAACACAACACTTTTAAGAAATAAAGGTTAAAGTTCTGGGTGCTTCTATGTAAATTAGGATCCGTAGATAGAGGTGTTCATATTTATATAATACATATCAATGCTTTTAGAGAGCACTTGCAAGGAGATAACTGGACTTCTATCAAGAGAGAATCCACCTGCGTGTCAAAGTCTGCTGAACTGCACTGCGACTGTAAGCCACAGACTGGAAAAGGCCTGATCCTGATGCAGAACTTTCTCTGTCAGTGTCTTCCCCCCTCCTTTTAATGGGATGGAGGTATGATTGAAATCAGTGATTTGCTGTGCAAGGGCTATGTGCTGATGGGGAGTGCAATGAAGTTGCTGATTTCCACTCCCCTTCCCAGTACAAAGGGAAGCTTGTGTTACATTTCACATGGCTTCCGAGATTCACTGGTCTACATTGCTGCTGATCTCCACTTAGAGGATTTAAAAACGATATATGGCACCCTCAACACTACCAGTAAGATGAAAACAGTTTGGCTCGTGAGTTCACACAAGACGAATCACTTAAAATAAGAACACAGGATAAAGAAAATAAAATTTGGCATATAAGGAATCAAACACATTTAACATCACAAATGGCCTTAGGAAAGGGAATCAGCAAATGCATCGGGTCTTCTGAATGAGCTGCTGTTGTAGGAATAGTACTAATGTCTGTGTTAAGAGTCTTTCCCTTCATTATTTCCACGGCCTTGGTTTCCTTTGCCTCTTCTGAGGACTGGAAGGAGGAGAACTCAGGCCTGAGGAGGCATGGGGCTGTCTCTGCAGCTGGGCCATGCCTGGGGGCAGTGCACACCCAGCAAGGTGGGCAGCAAACATTACCCAAGCACCACCGCCCCCAGCACAGCTCCCAACGGTCTCAGATTCTGGTTCTGTTCCTGCACAACGGATGGTTTATCACCGCTGCATTTTCCAAGCATCCTGGACTAGAGGGATGTGTACAACTCTATTCTGTTACTTGCGGTAATCAATATATCCCTAATTGTAGGGATTAAAAACAATAAATAAAGCAAAATCCATTTTAGGTTTAGAGCAACATCTCTGTTCCAGGTTTAAATGGACTGCTAAACTGTCATGGATCTGCAGCCCTGGCTCTGCTGCACACTTCAGCTGTCAGCATAACAGAAAGTGTGTGGCCAAATTCTGGGAGCTCAGCAGTAGCTCAAGGTGACTTTGCAAATATTCCCCACTGCTCCAAGCCAGCCGGACACAAAGGACAGCTGCTCTCAACCACTCAAATGAAGCAAAAGAAACGAGCCTCTCTCTTGGCACTTTTATTGCCTAGGCTTCTCCCTGACTGCCGGGTAGTTATTGCTTTCACTCCGGGTGAAGGAGCCATGACCTGCCAATGCAGCTCAGCACTGCTGCTGCAGACAGCAAGTTACTGTGCCGCTGCAAATCAGTATGACTGAGAGGTTTTCTCAGCACAGTATTTTAAGTAACTCCTCCCCTCACCATCTCTCTGCGTCTCTTAAGTAGGCTCCACTTAGGAAATGTCAGTACCTTTGTATCCCATTCTGAAATACCAGTTTAGCATTTCCTCAGTGTAAACCCATGCTACAAACATACATTCCTGTGCCTCCAGCCACAGGATGCTACGGGAGAGCTGAGGCACTGCTCTTCCCCTCTCTAGCAGAGTCAAAGGCAAATAGATGCAGGATGCTGAGAAAGCCCTGCTCTCCCAGCACGGTTCTGGATAGATGGCTACCTCCTTGCCTGCAAGCTGCTCTCTTTTTTTTAACATCATTTCTGACAGTCTTGGAGAAGCAATGATGCTACTTTCCCCAGGGAGGAGGAGGTACTGACTTCGCCTTTCCTCTAATGTCAGCAATTGGCTTCCAGAAACTCCAAGCCCCTAGCAGAAATTTCTGTGACCTGTTTAGCAAAGGGTCTTCCCAGAAACCTTTACCATACACGACTGTCCAATTCTCATGAATGGAGTTGCATTCACAAGAGGTTTTCAGAGCAGTTGGGAGCAAATCAAGAAGAAAGGAAGAAAGTACTTCTGAAGCAGGCTGGGTAAAGACTGTTCATGCTTCAATGACGAGCTCTGCAGTCCTCATTAGACAGTCCTAATGGTGCCTTAGAAATATTGATCACAAATAATACAGTATCACGCTAAGACTAAAATACTTAGCTTAACTAAAACCCAGGACTGATGGCACTTATTGACCAAAACAAAGACAATAATTTTCTGGATGAAACTTGCCTAGCATCTAATTTGAGGGGAAAAGTGCATGTAGCTCTTCACTGCTAGGCTTACTGGACTCAAATTTGTGGCTGATATAAACACTTGCCAAAAATGGAGCAGAAGGAGGTGACTCCATTGTAGGCTACATTAATGTGATGCAGGAGATAAGGACTTTATAACTGCTGCTGTATGGCAAAAGCAAAGGATTTCATTTCAAGTAGATTGGAAAAAATACATTTTTCAATATTGCCACAGGCTCACAAAGCTTTTGGATGAAAATTAGTATTTAGGAATGCAGATTTTCTGAGTTAGATACAAGGCTGATGGTGCAGTTTATTTCCCCATAAGTTTGACATGCTATAGGATTAGCAAAGATGGACTTTTCTGAATTTCAGACTAGTCATATTTTTAATATTCCACTTATCAGCCTTGAGGAAGCAAAGAGAAGTGAAAGACCTGATGAAAGCAATGTAAGAAATTACACTCGAGTCCAGTAATTAACTATGCCTTCTATCCCACAACAACACTAAAAAATTTTAACACCTAATTAGTTTTTGACTCTAGTAGACCATATTGGACTATGGCACACATTGAGAGTGCAGCAGTTCTGCACAGATATTTGTACAGAACACTCTTTCTTGATAGCAATATAACTGTGAGATATGTAGTCCTGAGATATGGACAGAGCTAATTTCTTTTTGATATCTTTATGGCTTAAGTATTTTGATTACTTGAAGACTGATTAATTACAACTTCTGTTATTTATCATGCTCTCTTTCCTCCACCCAAGTCATTTTTACTTGGCATTTGTCTCATCTTTGATGGAAATCTTTAGAGGAGAGTGAAGTGGCTGATTTTACGGCTCTTTTTTGCTTTTGGCAAGCATTGTGAGACGTGGGTAACTTTATAATAAAATACATAAATAAACTGCATTTCAAAAGCTAGAACACACATTTTTCTGTCACTTAGTCTGATGGGTTTTGTAAACAGGTCAGACATGCCACATCTAGACCTTTATGTGTCTGGCACTAGGGCCTGCTCCGACCAGCAGGTTGGACATCAAATCGCAGGGGCACCATTTGGATTTCGCACACAGAATTCAGGATGTCCTGCAGAAGGTTGTTCTCAGTCCCTTGGTTGCTCCCCCAAAAGGCTCACGTTCAAGAAGCTGAGGGTAGCTTAACATTAGTTCTGCTGTTTTGTCCCTATTTTCCTTTACACTGCCTATTGACATTTACTACAATACCACCAGCGTGGTTGCGTTCAGCAAATGTCGAATTAAAAAGGGTGCCTGCTGAATGTGGCTTCTGTGCTGGCGAGCCTGGCGACCTGTGACCAGCTGCTGGCACCCTAACCAGCAGGAGGAGGACCTGGCTTCCTCCATTCAGCTCTTGATGCTCAACCAGGCAACTTGGCCATGCTCCTAGTCCCCATTTAGACTGGCTCATAGCTCACAGCTGGCTGCTTCAGCTCCTTCTCCCACTATACCGTCCTGCTGGGAGGAAAAGAGTGCATTTTGGCAGGTTTGCTGCAGAGACTCCCCTCTCTGTGGGCAGGGCACTATCTCCAGGGCTGATGTTCATGCCTGTGCAACCAGGCAGCACAAAGGCAGGAGAGGCAGAGCCCTGCCACTGTGATCCCCCACCCACTGCAGCACCATCGGCACCATCAAGCTGGCAAAAGGGAAGCAAGACTTTGCTGAAAGAGAACAGCAGAGGGTGCATGGGTGGGTGCAAGCTGTATCTTTTATCCCTGGCTGGCCTCTCACAATGCTTGTCCTCCTTCTTTTGTGGGTGACCAGACAAGCTGCCCGTGTGGGGAGGCAGGTTTGCACAAGCTCTGATAAGCAGATAGAGACCTAACTGGGCAGCAAGTTAGGCAGTGCCCATCTTCCTCATTGCCAAATTTCATGCAGCATTTTGCAAAACCAGGCCCAAACCCCAGTGGGCAACAAGTCGTACAAGGAAGCAACGACAAGGAGAGAAAAGAAGACACATTTTTAGTGGATTTCACTGTAGCCCACCTGTCCCACACTGGAGCTGCAGGCAGGACATGGCAAGCCTGCTGTGGCTGAGGCAGTAAGCAGGGAGGAGGCAGGAGGATAGAGCTGAGCTAGAAGCTGTGCGAGGACTGAAAAGAACCAGGAGAGCTGCTGCACAGCATTTCTTTCGAAATGCAGACAAGGTCAGAGAGGGAAGATAAAACCTTTGCATGTAGCCTGTCAAGCAATGTGCTGAAGAGACCAGGGTGCAGTGGGACCATACGAGAGCTGCTGGGCAAAAGGGGAGCAGGAGCGCTTCCTGGGGCTACACCCCAGTGCTGTGCGCGGAGCTGCGCATGGTGGAACAAGATGGAGTGTTCTACCAAGGTTTTTCAGGTTATTTTGTGGGCCAACTGCTCTCTGGAGATCAGGATCATAAAAGTGACACAGCAATCTGGAGGAAGAGAGGCAGCAGGTTTGACATGTAGACCAAGCGAGTAGGGAGGTGGCACGTGTTAGCGTTTGTGTATCAGCAAGCCTTAGGTCAAGTTCCTTGGCAAGAGATTCCAGAGCACGAGAAATCCAGAGCCAGATTTCTCCAAGGCCAAAGGTTCCCTAAGCACAGAAATGAATTAACCACCAAACTTAATATACGTTAGGAAAAGGAAAGCAATTGGAAGTTAAATGATTTACTCATTTAAAATATTTAGTTGGACTTTTTTTCCACTTTTTAGAAAATCAGTGTACAATCAAAAGAAAAAAAATCTAACAATAGCCCATGTACAGTAAAAAGGAAAAAAAACCCTAACAATAGTGGTGACTCTGAAAAAAAGTACTTGGGATTTTTTTCTTTAATACCATGTTCTTTATTTGTGTTCCATGAAGTTACTATTTCCCTGTTTCTCCCAAGATGACATGATGTATTTGATGATCCAAATTGTACCACAGCCAACACCTCTAAAAAGACAATGAAAAGGCTGTAAAGCCTGTTTGTTTGTTTTGTGGTATTAGGTTTCTGCAGAGTTCCTACACAAAGGCTGTCTCCTAATGCTTTTATAATAGATGTCAGTCCTCACAAGGGTTCACTGTGATGGTATTGGAGTCACCATACACTTCAAACTCCATTAAAACTCCTGTGTAAATCCCTAAAAGGATAGGGAAGTTAGAGGTGATGATAATTTTGACAGCGGATAGCAAGGGGAGACGAAGGTAGCTCTTTTTTTCCTTTTCAGCTTGCATCTTCCAGTTACCACCGCTTCCAGTTAAAACCTTATAGCAAGGATAAACATTTACTATTTGAAGTATTCTGTATTTCTACAGAATGACAGCCCTTAAAAACAAGATTTTTAGCATTTGCGTAACACCAAAAACCATGGAGTCTGCAGGTTTAATGTTAGTGTCGCTTTCTCCAGTAATATATTGATGCGCTTTTCAGCAGCTCAAGGTTCCACATGAAACACAAATATTAGGCAATGTTCCATTTCAGATAATGCATGCTTTTCTGTGCAAACAGTGAAGGAAAGGTAAGTGGGGCTGGGTCCAGCTCCTCTGACCTTGACCCTTTAGTCCAGAGGGAAGAAAAAGAGTACTGAACATTTGACTGGAAAAGTAGTATTTTTTAGTACAGAAATGGACAGAGATCTTGTGTTCTTCAGTTGGACGTGCTTCCCGGATACATCTGGATACCAAAGCAAATAATATGAAGGATTTGAAAAGACTAGCTATTTTTTATGAATATTAGTGGCACCCCAAAGCAGAGTGAGGTCATTTTCTCTTTAGGAAATTGTTACGGTATCCCTAACTATGATAGCCATGAAAAGTTTTAGGTCATTTTATGTAAAGTTACTAATAGATTATTAATCTTTCAACTTAAAAATGTGTGACTTAATTAACTAAAGCATGTATTCTTTACTGGAGTTCCTTTGTTTTTAGTTTCTGGGTTGGTTTTTCTTTTTGTGGTAAGGATTAGAATGACTCACTCTCTGCACTAGACTTCTTCAGGCCTCTCATAATTCAGAACATACTTGGAATGAATTAGAAAGTAAAAACTGAAGCATTGCTAGTGCCTTTGCCATGGAAAAAACCAATTAAGTAAAAGCACACATTTTTAACTCCTTGTACTGACTGTGAAGGCACAGTCAGAGCAAGCAGGTACTCAGCTCTCAAAGCATAACCCAGCACATAAAATGCTGTTATCTCTGTGCCATGGGTGGAACGCCCCTGAAGATGGTTCTCACCTGCTTCCAGTCTCGTATTAGCACTATGTGTGCTCCTCTGCGGCTTCAGAAATTCTCCCGTGTCCTCCAGCCCTCTCCCCCCACCTCGGGGCCTCTGGCCATCACAGGCCACCCTGACTGGACAGCCCCACCAGAAGGCTGGGAACCGCACAGAATCCCAGCCTGTTCACAAAATTTAATTCTGCTGACAAGCCAAAGGCCTGGTTTGAGCTCCTTGCAACCTGCCCCACCGTAGTTGTTTCCCGTGAGCAGGATTTCTGCTTTCCCACACAGCTTCTGCAAGTGAGGGGCAGCTACAGCACCTTGCATGGATTACAACATGAATCCCCCGCATGGAAAACCTGCTTTCCCTACACATAAGGCTCACAGGCAGCCTAGGTAGGACCAGCAGCTGCCTGCCTGCCTGGACGGGCCCTCACGGTGGGAGCGAGTGGCGACAGGCGGGAGCAGGGGGCTCGGGCCTGGGCTCTGGTACCACCCCAAGGACCTGGGCCGCAGCGCGGAGGTGCCATTTTGTTTGGTCTCCTCGCCCTCGGCCCGGGGCGGGGGGACTGTGAAAGCGCCTGCGAGCAGCCAGGGCTAGTAACACAACGAGCCCCCCCTGCTGCCAGGCGGGGCACGCCTGTCCCGCCGCGCTAGGCCGCCTCCGGGCCTCCCCGCCGCCCTCTCGGGCAGCCGGGCACTCCCCCGGCGGCCACGGGAGGCTCCGCGCTGCGCCGCGGGGC
>VXAL01005078.1:191771-237097 GCA_013399475.1 Chauna torquata | reverse complement strand
GGGGCGCGGCCGGCCGGGGGACGGCGGACGGGCTGAGGGGAGCGGGCCGGGCTGAGGGCAGAGGCCGAGCACACAGGGGAGCGGCCGGCGGTCGGCGAGGGGCTCGTGGTGTGAGCTCGCCTCGGCTCTTGCAGGGGGCTTGATGTTCGCAAGCTCGTTTTCTGAAGCATCTTTCAGTGCTGTGTCTTCAAAATAATACGAGCTGGCAGGAAAGAGAAAACGAAAGCCACAGAGCCGAGAGGGAGAGCACACCACGGCGTGAGATGAGGGAGAGTCAGCCAGAGCTCCTCTTAGAGGAGGTATTGTTCAGATCGAGAGGGTGACACTCGATTTTACATAAAAGACATCAGAATTTCCCTTTCCTTATCCCGGAAACTTTAACGTTCATTGGTTTCCAAAATGATATACACGATCTCAGCAACAATTGCAATTTCAGGAGTATAAAAACTGCGTGGATTTTCCTTTTTTTCAGTGAGCTTTTCTTCTTGCAGATTTTGAGTTTAACAGTCATTTACTTACGCGGTCCCCAGCCCCGCGACAGCCTGCGCTCAGCTTTCTGCCCGTCTGCCCCCGGGCCCGCTGAGCCCAGCTGCTGAGCGGTGCGGCTCCGGTGGCAGGGCTGCCAGCAGCCAGTCAGGGAATCGGTTTTGCATGAGCTGGCATTAGCTGCTGAGGAAATACCTCTGGAACAGCACTTCCTCTGCGTGCCCAGTGCAAGAACTGGCCGTGAGTGCAGCCCTTGGGCAGTTTAACTTCGCTGGCTAACGGTAAGGGCACAAGGAGGGTCCACAGGTAAGAAGTGAGTTGCTCAAAATACCACTTAGCAAACTAGAAACTGCTGGGGTTATGTGGGAGACGGCTGTTTGTTATCTTCAGAAAGGGTCTGCTTCAGAGAGGGGAGGGCAGTGTGTGCTTCTCCGAGACGCGAGCAGCCTCCCCGGAGATGGGCTGCCTGTGCCGCGGCTGGGCCCGAGCCGCTGCCGGCTACCTGAGCTCCCCAGAGAGGGCCCTGCTCTGGCCGGGGGTATCGCCACTGCTACTCGGCTGAACTGGCTCTTGAAGTAGGAAGAGATCAAATACTTCATGCAAGCAAGGTTTTATTATCTGTCTTTATGGGTGGCAGTGCAGTTTTTTGTGTGTGAGCTAAAGGTTGGTGAATATTGTGCAGATAGTAAGGTAGCTCGGTTCCCAAATGTGCTGATTAAGTGTGGTAAATGTGGTGTGTCTTTTTATGGTTCTCAGAAAGATTTCAATAGTGCTATTGAAATAAATATTTGTAACTTGAACATTTTGTTGGTGGGTGTTAAGGATTGTGCAGAGCTCCAGTGCGTATCTCGGCGTTATCATGGCAGTATTGAATTTCCTTGTTGCTCCACAGCAGTTAGTAAATTATTTGGTAACAGCTGGGTCTGTTGTCCAAAAAGATAAGTGTAAAGATTTAGTCATTAAAACGTTGCGATATGCTTTCTTGTTATGCTCCTAGAGTGAAATTTTGCAGGGACCCTGAGAAAGTAGCCTAGCTCCTGTTCGGTTCATATGGAACTTGGGTTTCTGATTCACCTGCTTCTCTTCTACATCTCTTCAAAAAACATTCATGCCTATTTAAATTATGTGTTTATACCTTACTTTTTAAGTGCATGCCTGAAACTTCTTATGTCCAGTAGGTGCATACATGAGGCTGGGTAGTGATAGGATACAGTGGCGATACATACAAACGAAATGTAGAGAAATAATCTGGAAAATTGAGATTGGTGTCATAGAACCAGCACTTTCGTTTTCGTTTAGTTTCTACTCTTAATTGCTCAGGTCTTAAGTTTAAGCTTGTAATATGTTACTTTAGCCCTTGATTGAGCTTCACAGTACATTATGCTCTCACTGTCAGGGTGACTGTGTTCTGGGACAGATAAATGGAAGTCCAAAACAGCCAAGCCCTGTGCTGCAGGTAGTGTTTCCAGCAAGACAGATGTTAGCCAGATACTAGCTCACCTCTAACATGTAAGGGGATCAGTAAGAGAGACCCGGATGGGATCCAGAAATAGTCTGTGAAAGTCATCAGATCTTGGGAGTACAGTACCCCTCCATATCTTGATTTTATGGCAGTCACTTGATAACACAACAGAGAGAGACTGGAAATTTCCACAGTTCTCTATTATATTCTTAATTTCTTACGTAAAGCTTTCGTGGCAATCAGACACCCCCAGAAGGTCTTACTCAGGCCAAAAGGAGCTGATAAAAGTGAATTCTAGGCATACAAATTAGTTGTATGAAAGCAGCAGCTTTCACAACAAAAAACACAGTAGCTCCTTTTACAGATTAAATATACGGAATATCACTCAGTATACTGAACCAACTTTTTTTTTCTTTTTAAGAAAAAAATCCAGTTTTATTCAGCATGGTTGGGCTAAATGGTTACAGAAGTAATACAGAGCAACGCTTTCAAGCAGAACAGGGTGAAATGGGTGTTGAAACTTGTGTCATTTCCTAGCATCCTGACATAGTGAGAGGCTGTGACTGTGTGATGAAAGGCCCTTTTCATGCCACGTACAGAAAGCTGTTATGCAGGTGAGCACAAAGATCCAGTATGTGCCCAGAGTTTAGTAGCCAAAAAGGTTTTCACTTAGAACATTTTTCTGCTGTCGAGACGCAACCAAAAAACCCAGGTACCATCTACTATGCAGACATTTTATGACGTTGCACAGAGCTAAACTGAACTGTCTGGATTTCACGTTTGAGTTTCCTGACAGATTAAGAAAAATTCTAACATTTCAGTGAGCTGTCTAGAAGTCCTGGGTGAGGGGGAGAGGAATCGGAAGGATTTTCATTGCTAAAATCTTTACTAAAATGTCAGAAAATGAAATAATCAAAGTAATTTGCTACACGTAAAAAAATAACCTGGAGGTGAGTTTCTCCCCTCAGCTTTTGCAGTATTGATTTGCTGAGCACTGAATGAAAGCTTTTTGATTTGTAACTCTGTGCTTGTGAAATGAATAAAACTGCTTGAGCAAATAAAAGTACAGAATGTGCTTGTGCTGAGTGCTGCAGACACGTGCTTTTGCATGCTATATTCACTTTATTCTCACTGTGTAGTATTCACTTCTCTTGGACGTGCTATAAATAATTCCTAAGTGGACTTTGCAGTACCAGTGGGTGGGTGAGATTAGATATCTGGAATGTGAGGATGGGTGCTGGGAGTTTGCATTTTCCTTCAAGTGTGATCCCTGTGTGATCTTGAGTAAGTCACTTCTTGCACTGTAGGTTTCCTCATTATAAAGGAAAGATCTTAGTTCTTCATACAGCTATTCTGAGCCTATAATTACTCTAAAACACATTAAAGATCCTGGACTGAAAGGCATTAGCTAAGGGACATTTGTCATCATAAGGTGCATATAGGTATGTGGTACAGTAATTCCGTGTGGGTAGGAGGCTCTTAAGATAGAAGTTTGGAATAATTAAGAACGCAGGTAGGCAAAACTGAAGCTTTCTTCTCTTTCTGTATATTATTATGAGGTGATTGACTTGTCTAAGAAGAGCAAATATAGAGACTAATAAATACATTTGAAAACTTACTCCTAGAAATGTAAATATATTACAGTTCTGGGTAGACTAATCTTGGGATCCAGAACTCACAGTTCTTCAAGTTATAAGGATCAGGACCAATAGAAGGACCAGATACCAGAAATAGGACTTGAGTTCAAACTGTGGAATTTTCCACTTAGGTCTCAGCTAACACAGCAGTGCTTTAGGCTTCCTTTTTTCTTTCTTTTCTTTTTTTAATGTGGACTTTCCAAAGACACTGTTCAGCCTATGCTCAGAACTGCAGCCACAAAATAGGCATGTTCTCCTCGGTTATTGTGCTAAGTCTTGTTTCTGGTTTGCAGATCCAAATACTGCCTTGCAGACCCCATGTGGCATTCACATGGGTTAGGCATATAGTTAACAGGTGTGGGAGTGGAGATCAGGGCAGGAGCAGGAGAAAAGCATTGACACCTTGCTGGACATACCTGCTGGGTGGGGAGAGCAAGAGCCAGGTGTTTGTGAAGTGTCTCCCGCCGAGCGTGAGACCAGGCGTTGTTGTTCAGTCTGCCCCAGCATGTAACAGAGCATGGGTTGCATAGGTCACGATAACAGGAGGGCTTACAGTCCCCATCTTGTGCAGAAAATCCGTCCCTCCTGATGCAACCATGTTTACAGTTTTGGAGCCAGGGAGGTCTCTGTTCAAAACACAGCTGCCTTTCAGTTGCAGTCCAGTGGCAGGCTAGCAAAAAGTGAGCTGTGTTCGGTTATTTGAAAGGACATAGGAGCTTACCTGCCAGAGAGATGCTCACTGTCTCTGGGTTTCTAGTGAATGAAAGCACCTTTTGGGGTGAAAATACCAACCCCTGCCTCTGGTATTGTTGGTTATCTATCCACATTATGTAGTCTGCGTTGACTTTAGATAGCCCTTTGCAAGCAGAAGCCTGGTAGCACAGTCTTGGGAATTTGGGCTGCTAGTAACTGTTCAGAGTAGCGGGAAGGATTGACCTAGTTCAATATAATTGTAAAGTCTGGCAGGCTTTTGTTGCAACCAGACAGGTAGCTTAGGCTTGAACTTCCAGGATACCATGGCAAAGACTGCAAAACAGAGACTCTAAGGAGAGGTATGATACAGCGTAATGTGGAAGAATTGGATTAGTCAGGTTGAGTTACTTTCTAATTGGGAGGCTACTGTAGAAATCTCTGAATATTTTTGTCTGGAAAGAGAAATGAGTCTAAATATTAAGTAGTGTAGCTGCTCCTGCTCTTGTGTGGGTACCTTTGAGATGTTTAGTAGTGTATACTTAGACTGTTTTAAGATAGTAGCTGCTTGGCTTGCTATTTCTAGCCAGAAGAACCGAAAGCTGTTCATCTCTCAGTCTGAGCTAACAGACTGTTAGACATGGCTGTTTGTAAACCATTATATGTCTGGTCCACATATGGGTACTTCCATATGACAGCGTTCAAACCTAGAATGGAAGAAGAAAAATTGAACGCTCCAGTCAACTAGAACAAGGTTTAAGAGGAGTCATTTCCTCTCTGCATAGCTCTGAAGGTCAGTGTCTGACTGTAGGAGAAACTGGTAGTTTAAGCACCACACTTATATTCACTTCTCTCACTTCTCTGCACACACATTTTTCAGAGATGCATACTAAAGTGATAGTAGCAGTGAATCTTTTATAGCTATACTTGCGAAATGCTGATTAAGTGAACAAATTTGGAGCCAGACTCTCAAAATCCTCAGTGAGGCTAGCTCCAGTACAGATTTGATAATTAATTCAGTTGTAAACATTGCATGGAATATTAGTTTGGTTGATGCTTGCACTGCACAGAGAAGGTGTAATTAGTACATGAGTGGTATGTTGTTATTAGCGCTCAGTGACTACAAAGACAGTGTTCAAAAAGACTTTTCAGAGCTCTCGTGCAGTATCTGACCTTGACTGTAGCACCAGGCAAATGTGATTCTGGCTGAAATATGACAACTTCAACATGCTGGTGGTATGGAAAAAGAGTTTTCTGGAAGATGCTGGATGTTTTCCGGAAACAGACAGTGCTTTATGAATGCAGGCAATCGCAGTTGGGATCGTGAAGTTTCATTAGGGCTTGTCTCGTCAAGAATTTGGTCTTTCCCATTCAGGCAACTTGTTTCTGTTTCTAAATGTCCTTTGATATAATCACCTTGTTTTACTATATGTAGACAGCCTCTATTAGAGCACATGTTCTGGCAGAAATGTGCTGCCTACCTTATACTGTCCCCCTTAACACGCCTTCTACTTGTTCGTATTGTTTTGCTTAGATGTAATTTACCTGAAAACCAGCTTTTAAAAAAATAGGAAGAATATTTTGCCATTGAATCACTGGCTGCAAAAAACTCATGGTATAAAGATTGTATTTCTCAGGTAGCAAATCTTTACAATATTTGGCAGGTGTAATCACTGCATTTAGATAAATAAATGAGGTTTAGACCAAGCTGTGCAGTGCGAGAATTACAGTAATTGTAGTTAATTTTCAGCAACTGAATTGAAGTGACTGTTGGACCACAGTAAAACCCTTGTCTATCTTTACGCAGTGGAACAGACTGCAAATAGCATTTTTATCAAAGAAGCCTCTTTGGGAGACAGTGTTCTTGCGTTCTTTGCCATTTCACAACTTTACCAGCAGCAGGTTTATTCTACAGGATATCAGCTTCCTTCCTAGGGAAGGTGATGCCTTGTTTAATGGGCACATAATGTGGAGGCTCTTTCCGAGTTTGCTTGGAACTTGCTTTCTCTGTGCTTAATCAAGACTATTAGCCCTTGCTTTTCATATCTATTGAACTGACCCCTTTAAAAAGTCTGATGTAACACATTTGTTTATGATTTAATCAAAATGGTCCTTCTTTGTGTTCTTAGGGAGTCCTCGAGATGGCTGCTATGGCAGAATTCAACAACGTCCGATCAGTGTCTGAAATGCCTGAAGGAGATGATGCTAAACATGGTTTCCATCACAGAATGTTCTTGGAACCTCAAGAGAAGAAGAGAAACTTGAAGGCTCTGATGGTTAAGAAAGCAAAGGAAACTTGCAGCTGCACTCCAGCGAAAGTTAAAGACTGTATTTTCAGTTTCTTTCCTGTCTTGCAATGGCTTCCTAAATACAAACTAAAAGAGTACTTACTGGGAGACATAATGTCTGGTGTGATTGTGGGGGTCTTACTAGTCCCACAGTCAATTGCCTATTCTCTCTTGGCTGGACAGGAGCCTATTTATGGCCTTTATACATCATTTTTTGCAGGCATTATTTATTGCATATTTGGAACCTCTCGCCACATCTCTGTTGGTATCTTTGGTGCTCTTTGCCTGATGGTGGGACAAGTGGTGGATCGTGAAGTGCAGAGAGCTGGCTATGACTTAAAGCAAGCTGCTGTTAGTGTCCACACGGATACAGTAATGCATGTAAACACCACCATTTTGCCTGTGAACCAGACATCGCAGAAGCTGGTCTGTGATAAAACCTGCTATGCAATAAAAGTGGGAGCCACCATGACCTTCACAGCAGGAGTTTATCAGGTAAGAGGAGGTGGACAAACAGGTAGTCTGTGGAAATAGTTTTAATTCTTTAGGTGATTGGTCATATGAGCAGTCTGCTAGGATTATGCATGTCCTCTGCATCTCAGGCCAGTGGACGGAGGGAGGACTGGAAGTCTCCAGCTACTGTGGTGCAAGAAACTTGTCTTTATCCTCTCCTTTTTTTTAACAGAGTTTGTGCTTGCTTTGTTACCTTGTTGGGAACTGTAATGACCTGCATTGGAACATTGCCAGACAACACCTCCTGCTCCCACAGCAATCTGCTCACCACCTTCCTTGCTTTGCCCTGAAACTTTTTTTTTTTTTGCTGGCTTATATGTTAGACCTCATTTTCCTTGGGCGAAAATGTGGTATGTCAGCTTTTAATTCCAGTCTTGAGTCATTTGGTTTTTCTTTTATCAAAAACTAATCTGAACAGTAAAGCTATTTCCAGTTTCTTTTTATTTGTCACTGTGCTTGTAAAACTTTGCTGCTTGCCCATTCAAAGCCAAATCAATGCAATTGTGTGAAAAAGATACTACTGAGATAATAAAATAGTTTTATTTCAAAACTTTTACTTATTACCATATTAAAATAAGTTTAATAATATTTTACTGTTCTGTCTCTGCTTACTTCCTAGAATTCAGTGCTTGTTGAAATTAAAGCAGGTGTCTGTTTTTAGACTGTCATGCATTAACTAGAATGGATTTAGTTTTAACAGTACTGCAGAGCTGTGATATTTCAGTTCGTGAGTTCACATTCATTTCTTCCTGCAGTGACATCCCAAGTGGTAGCTAATCAAATTGTAGAGGAGGAGAAAAGGAGATATACCTTTGATACTCTAAAACGTTGCTTTTAGGCACTACCTAGGACTTTTTCTTGTACTGCAAGGTAATGTTGAATAATTTCAGAAATATTCTGGGTCTCTTGGTGTTCAGTGGATGTTGTATTTTATCACTGTAGGATGTACACAGTTTTGGAGTTGTGAATTGCACTTAACATTCTTGGAAGGTACATTTAAGTTTCTTGGTATGGAAGAAGTCAGATTATTTTATCTTCAATCACTCTGAATGTTAGGCGTATTCTACTTGCTGTCTCTCAGCCTACCAACTGATAGATCTTCACACACTCAATTTTTATTTGTTTTTTTTAATTGGAAGCTCCAAACAAACTCACATTCTCTTTGTATCCGAAACTTTACAATCAAATTACAAAAAGCATGCCTGGTAACACCAGTTGCCTACAGCATAACTAGGTAAGATGATTATTGCTAATTCTGTTTTACAGCTAGAAAAAACTTGAATTAAAGGAATTGCCTAGACTGTGAAGGAGCCTGTTGTAGAGTCTGGAGTCTGAACCCACGTCTAGTCAGTCCAGGTGCCAAACCTGCCTTCAGTAATGTTTTGAGATTTTTAGGAAGTTTCCAGCCATGATTCTAGCCTTAGCTGCATAATGGAATATGTCAAACAGATACTGTTTAATGTTTAATACCTGTAAGTTCTGGCCTGCAGTCTTCAGAAAACAGCGTTGACAGCCCTGTTGGCCATTTCAGGGAATTAAAAGGCTTGTAGCAAATGCTGCTGTGAGAAAGTCCATGCTCCATTTAGCATGAAGGTTGATGGGAGGGAAGGGGTATTTACCAGGTGTGAAGACACACAGGTAGGGTAGGCATCCATAAAACCAGTCGTTCCTGTGGAAGAGCACCAAGGATTTTTCCATTCAACTAGCATTAATAAAAGTGAATGACAAGGCACTTCAAAAATTTATCTCCATTTATACAATCTACATCGCAAGAGTTTGCAGCTCATATACTTTCTGAGTCAGATGCACCAAGCTTTATGCAGTGCAAAGGGCAGCTGTTATGCCATAAGCTGGTTTTTTTTTTTTTTTTTGCAGGTTGTGAGCTCAAGTGTGAGACAAAAGCATAGGTTTTGGATCCCTGCAAAGTTCATGGAGATTAAAAGAACTTGAGAGAGAAATGGCAAAAGTAGTATTTCAAATGTTTTTTTCCTTGGGTTCCTTTTTTGCTGACTAAGGCAGGTAGAAGTTACAGATGAACCAATGGGCAAACAGTAAGAACAGGTTCAGAGTATGAAGACCTCTGTGACCTCTAAAAAAGCCTGCTCTGTGTTAGAAATGCAATTCATTTAAGTGTGGTACACAAGGAGCAGCTGACTACTGGAGGCATCTTTTCCATGCTGAGACCATGCCTTATCCTCCAAGGCCATGTACAGTGTTTCTTTTATCCCACTTTCCTCCAGAGCCTCACAATGATGATGTCTGCAATGTTTGGATCATAATCTGTTGTGTGGTTGATTCCTTGCAGGTGGCCATGGGTTTCTTTCAAGTGGGCTTTGTCTCAGTATACCTCTCCGATTCATTGCTCAGCGGATTTGTCACGGGTGCCTCCATTACCATCCTGACTTCACAAGCTAAGTATCTCCTGGGTCTAGACATTCCACGGAGCAGTGGCGTTGGCTCCCTCATAACCACGTGGATAAACATCTTCAGAAACATACACAAGACCAACGTCTGTGATCTCATCACCAGCTTCTTGTGCTTTCTTGTTCTTATCCCAGCCAAAGAGGTTAATGAACATTTTAAATCCAGGCTTAAGGCTCCATTACCAGCTGAATTAGTTGTGGTTGTGGCAGCTACTCTGGCATCTCACTTAGGGAAGCTGAGAGAAACGTATGGCTCAAGCATTGCGGGACAGATCCCAACTGGGTTTCTGCCACCCAGCCCTCCAGACTGGAACCTGATTCCTAATGTGGCTTTGGATGCAATCCCCATAGCTATCATTGGCTTTGCCATCACCGTCTCCCTCTCAGAGATGTTTGCCAAGAAGTATGGTTACACTGTGAAGGCCAACCAGGAAATGTATGCCATTGGCTTCTGCAACATCATTCCTGCTTTCTTCCATTGCTTCACAACAAGTGCAGCTCTTGCCAAGACTCTTGTCAAAGAGTCAACAGGCTGTAGGACTCAGATTTCTGGCATAGTGGCTAGTTTGTTAATCCTAATAGTCCTCCTTGTGATTGCCCCTTTGTTTTATTCCCTTCAGAAATGTGTCCTTGCTGTCATAACCATTGTAAACCTAAGAGGAACCCTGCGAAAGTTCAAGGACCTGCCAAAAATGTGGCATTTGAACAGGGTGGACACAGTGATCTGGCTAGTTACTATGGCATCCTCAGCACTCATCAGTACTGAGATTGGTCTTTTGGTTGGTGTTTGCTTCTCTATGCTCTGTGTCATTTTCCGAACTCAGAAACCAGAGGCACCCTTGCTTGGCTGGGTGGCAGAGTCTGAAACATACGAATCCCTGTCTGCTTACAAGAACTTGCAAACTAAGCCAGGAGTTGTGGTGTTCCGTTTTGAAGCACCCCTCTACTACATCAACAAAGAGTGCTTCAGATCCACACTGTACAAGCAAACTGGAGTCAACCCAGCCCAGGTGATGGCAGCAAAGAAAAAGGCAGCAAAAAGAATGCTTAGAGAGAAAGAGGTGGGTTCTGGTGGCAACCAGACCAGCATCTCCATGGAGCTCGTCTCTGAACCCTTGGAGTTTCACACAATAGTGATTGACTGTTGTGCAGTACAGTTCCTGGACACAGCAGGAATACGCACGCTCAAAGAGGTCTGCAAGGACTACAAGGAGATAGACGTTCAGGTGCTACTGGCCCAGTGCAATCCTTCAGTGAGGAGTTCCCTGATCCGGGGAGAATTCTTCAAAGAGGGGGAAGACCACCTTCTCTTCCACAGTGTGCACCAGGCTGTGGACTTTGCATTGGGTGCACAGGAGCACAATGGGACCTGTGCTTCTAAGAACTAGTTGTGGGAAGGCAGCAAGCTGGAACAAAGCCTAGAAAAAAATGGGTGTGGGTCTGTATGTTTGTGTATGAAATGTATGTGCACTCAGATGGAAGAGGGGCAGGGTTGTTGGTAACACATTGGTTACCATGCAGTGTGTTTTAATGCTTTATTTTGGCTGCCAGGTATAATGATTTAATAGGTGATGCTGAGCGAAGGCAATTCTTAATTTGGTCATGACCAATCTGTGAACCTGAGAGTCTTCATATGGACGTTTATCTCATTTCTCTTCTCTCATGAACTTTCCATTTGTCAGTTCCCCACTGAGTTTTAATCATCAGCATTGAAGTCTTTCTGGATGGGACAAGATTTTGAAGTAGTCTGGACATCCTCTCTAGGTGAATGATACAAAACAACTCATTTCTTATACCTAGTTCTAGTATTGCTTTTTCATATCCTCACAGCCTTATATTTTAAGGAATGACTGGCAGGGACTGTTTGCTCTAATCTTTTAGCATGTAGTGATTGGTTGGTGATTTTAAGACAGATAGATAAGTAAAATCTCGACATGCAGGAAAAAAATCTTAATGAATAGCTCATAACTACCTATCACCTCTAAATGCTTTGTCGTCATCTTCTGACAGCCTGATGGAGCCAGATCAATGAGGGCATGATTACCTAATTTCTACACAGGCTTTTTACATGCCGGGAAAAATTGTCTTGATTCTCTTTGGATAATCTGAAAGGATTTTTATTCAGAGGTGATTGTCTGATTCATGCTTATGGTCAATCGTTTGTTTTCCTAAAGTTTAGGAGTGTTTCAGAATTGTGAACATTAGATATGGAAGATCTCTAATTCTTGGGTTTCAGCACAGTACAGCTCTTCACAGCCAGTTTTACGTGCCAGGCAGATAGAGTCACAGGAGCCAAAATGAAAAGGGCCTAACAGATTACCCAGCATCTGTCCAAATCTGTCCATGTCACACAGGCTTCCTGTGTGAATACAGGTTTTACTGGCCATAAACCCTTTATACATGATCAGTCATGGGCTTTTTGTAATGGGGATGGTAGGCCAAGAAGTACAATCATTAGAAAAAGAGCCAGAGTGAGTTCTACTAAAAGCTATTCACCATGTTAGTGTAAATAAAACTTTGTACTTTGCTTTTAAATTATGCAGAACATTGAGGAGTGCCTATTGTTCATGGTAAAATACAAGCACAGAGTAGGAAGACTGTTCTCTGTTCTTACAGCAATAGAATACAATTATGAAAGTGTAATTGAAAGATTAACTTTTTTTTTCCCCCAGTACCAGCTATACATAGCATACCGTACATGCTTGAAAGATGGTGGTTTCTCCCAGGGGAGTTTATGGTCTGAACTGCAGTTTGTTGACAGCTTTTAAAAGGGAAAGGATGTTGTATACAGGCAATATGCTCATCCTTAATAATTCAAAAGTAATGAATCAGGAATCAAAAAAGTAATAAAATGCAATATACATCATGAAAAATTTTCTAAATAGAAATCTATTTTCTGTTTAGGATTATTTTCTTCTTTTTCTGAGTGACTAGTAACTATTCCCTTCTTTCAATGAAAGCTGAAACGTTACAAATCACTTCACTTTAGGAGCTGGGACCTCAAGAGAAGGAATAGGTAGCAGAAAGATGAGTCCCAGGACCTGGCAACACTTTTATGTTAAGTGAACTTACTACATTTTTTAGGACATTGTAGAAGCATGTAGAAATATTTAGGGGGTGGGCAGAGGGACACACTGTAGCACATATTGAAAAGGAGCACATAACTGAGATCCTTGAATTGTGTGTTCTAGAACTGGCATTATTAAGGCAACAGCAGGTCTTCAGGTATCAGAGATAAAATTCTAATGCTTCTGCAGCATTCAAAAAACACATTTTTCTTTTGTAGGCTTAAGGCATGTTTATACAAGGAGATGAATCCTAAATAGCTACTGCTGAATTTTTTTCTTTTCTGCCTGAACTTTTTTACTCTGTGCTAAGAATCCCTTATGCAGCTTGGATAATAGTAACTACCAAGCGTGTGTTACCGAAGTGGGGCCCAGTGTCAGGAGGGAGCAGCCATATGCTCGGCAGCTCCGGCAGCCAGGCTCCTGCTTCGGGAGGGCTTTTAGCTTTAAACAAAATCCTCCATGCCATTTTTAAACATTGATT
Organism: Chauna torquata; assembly: GCA_013399475.1. Taxonomy (NCBI): domain Eukaryota; kingdom Metazoa; phylum Chordata; class Aves; order Anseriformes; family Anhimidae; genus Chauna; species Chauna torquata. The sequence continues at coordinate 224,049 of VXAL01005078.1, read as the reverse complement.
TTAGCTATGATTTTTCAAGAGAGCAGAATAGTGCTAGAAGCAGTGCCCTTTCCTCAAAGTTCCCAGGAAAAATTAAAACGCAACAAACAATAAACAGTATACCCTGCTGTGGCTAATCTTCCTGCCTACCCTCAGATACTTGTTCTCACCCCCTTGTCCCTTAGGCATGGCCAGCTGAGAAGGAGAGGAGGAATGAGAAGCCGCTGTGGTTGACCAGGAGACTTCTTCTGAGGCAGGGATGTAAGTAAGGTAGAAGTTGCTTTGGGTGAGTCTTTCTTCTTTATGCTCATGACTTCTTCACCTGGGCAGCATGGAAAGGGTAGAAGGTTTTTTGACCTGTGACTGTGCACAGGGATAACAGAAGAGGAAAGCAAAAATTATTTATTAAACACCATTTTTTTTCAAATTAATTTCCATCTGTGCCAGGAAGGGAGGAATAACTGTTTCTTCCAAGAAGCAGTAGTTCCACAACTGTCAGGATGCATATTTGTAGCACCTGGGTATTTGTTTGCATTAAAGCACAATAAAACAGCCATAAATTGATTTTCAAAGAATTAATTTAGATTACAGCTAAAAGATACACTAAAGTGATTTGTGTTCAGCTAGAGCACATCGCGCTTAGCCGCAGAGCTGTTTGTGCAGCCACAACTGGAAGTGTAGCCTCCAAATTCCGTTTCAAGCAAAATGTAAAAAACCATCTTAAAATGCAACAGCAAAAGCATCCAGCCAACCAAAAGAACAACTTCTGATGTTCTTACTTAAGATAACGTCTGGCAGCCACAGTTTATCCTTTATATAAATGCACACAGCCCTAGTTAAAAGGGAACAGAAATAAATACCAGTTGCCAGGGTGTTTAGTATAATAGAGAGTCCTTTGACATTAACTCAAGATTAGAGCTTCTTAAAACAGTGGGTTTTCAGCCATTTTCCTTTTAGGCTAATAATTTTTTTTAACAGAGACATGAGTCTAAGCAAATTCAAGCCTCCTTGCAAGAAGCACGCTGTGCTTCAGTGTGTTTATGGACCCTTTAGAAGTAATCTAACTTCATATTTAGGAATCAGGGACCACTAACTGAAAACTTGCCCTAAAGAATTTGTTTTATAAGGGAATTTCAGACATATGTGTGTGTGCCTTTTGCAGCTGTTTGGTGAATGCAGCAGCTGTATTTCACAATTTGTGCTTTTGTGATGTGGCTATTTCTGTCCTGGAAGGGGCTCTTCTGCCTTCTGATTTATTAAATGAACAGTGGAACACATGTATGGGATTTTAAAAGGGAAAATCTGGCATACCCACTGCCATCTAGCCGTTCTCTTATCCCTGCCTCACAGCTTAATTTGTAATCTATAGGAGGAAGGAATCTCAGAACGACTGTTTTTGGGAATACGCATCTGTCCAGAATAGTGACATATTCCCTAACACAATCTTCAAAACCCTGGGCCAGCCTGGAAGATTGTATGAAGCAGTTGATTTCCAGCGACTCTGTTCCTAAATGCCTTAATCCAGCAATTATCAGTCTAAATGAGGAATTAAGAGATCATTAGCATATTCATTAATGATAACAACACAGCATTACGGAAATTAACATTCACAGTCTCAGCTATACTAAAGGCTCCTGGAAATGTCTTTAGTAGACTACTGCTAAATGTCAGACTCTTTCTACATTTATTGCTGCTATGTATAGTAGTTTCAATGCCTCCTAATGTGCCAATTGCACTAATAAATGTTTGACTTGTGTAAACGTTTTGACACAGAAGCAATTTTCAATCCATTTCGTAAAACAGAAAGGTACTGTGGTGAAGCACATGGTGCTTATTTTTGGGTTTATGATGACATTGTCAACCTTAGTCTTGTGTGATGTAGTGATTTCCTAGTAAGTCATTGCACCTCCAGCTGTTGCTCTCTAATTCACTGCAAGATCCACCTCATCACCCTCTTTCACGCTTCGTTCTGTGTTTTGCTGTAAGACATTGCAGGTGATTGACTGACTGTAAGTAGAAGATTCATTGTATATTTTGCTGTTGCCTGTGAGCTGCTACTCAGTTTTTATGCCAAATCTTTTGGTAAGGCTAAAGCTCCTCAGCAAAGACTAAAACAGCCCTAAAATCCCCCAGTCCTCTGGGTTCTGAGGCTGGGAGGAAGGGAGCTGTGGGGAGCAGCGTGAGCGTGCCCTGCTGGGAGAGCAGACGCTCCGGAGCCGAAGCCAGGCATGCAGCTGTGCAAGGGCTTGCGTAGGTGCACAAGTAGTAGTGCCTCCCAGGACAGACAGACTGACCGGGAGATGGCTGGATTAGGAGGCCTGTGATGACGCTGTCTGTACACAGCCATGTGCCTTTTTCCATAATGAGTGTAATAATAACGCGGGGACCTAGTTCCTGTTTGGTGCTGCTGCACGAGTCAGTGTCCCATACTAAGTATTATAAGGGATTTCTGGTTTTGTGCTTATTTATTTTTGTGTAATTTTAATCTAATTCTGCACTTGGCTCCCCCAGCCAGGACAGCAGAGCTGTCATGACTTCTGCACCCCTTTCCTATCAGGCTGCAGTGATGAATGGAGAGATTCTCTCTCTTGAGAAAAAAACACAGCAGTTCCTTCATCTCTACTTGCTTCTACTGGCTTGTGCCAAGAGGCATTAAAATCCATTGCTGATGGGCCTGAAGTGCAGAGGGGAGGTACTGTAGGCAGAAGAGCATCCTGGCTGCTGCCCCGGGGTTTTGCGTCAGTTGGCACCCAGCTGCCACCCACAGCCTTGTGCTGAGATCGTCTGTGAACTCTGTGCCAGATCCTAGATCTACGTCTTGCCACACAAGCTTGCCAGGTGGGCTCCACTCTTTCTGTGCCCAAACCTTACTTGAGAAGACCAGCAACACTGCACATCTCCCCGATCCAGTTCTTTCAATCTTCCACCCGAGGGCTGTGCAAACTCCTTGTTCCCCACTGTGCTTAGCTACCTGCTAACAGTGCCCGGGGTGTTGATGCTAGGAGTTTTTAAGGAGGTTGATGTTATCACCCACATGACTGGACTGTCGGAGACCACTGGTCTAGATCATAGAAACTGGAACAAGAGGAAACCCTATTAGTTGAGGCTGAAGCTCTTCAGGCACATAGTTTGTTTCAGGGCATTATCTTCTGGGTTTTCTTTCACATGCTTTGCAAAGGTGATTAAACGATTGAGGTGATTTAAATTTTATTTTAATAGTATTAGCTAAGCTAATGAAACTGCCATGCAGATAGCAGTAATCTACTGCTAATGCAATACAAGGTGCTTTGTATCTGTATAGCTTATTGTGCTTTGCTGAGTCTCAGTCTAGGATAACGTTACGAAACTTCAATATTGATATAACTGTCCACACTAGAAGGGTTTTGCACTTCTACTATGCTGGCATAGCTATAAGGGTCAATCTCTTTAGTGCAGATGAGGCACTGTGCCTTTGTACTTTGAGTAACTTTAAGTCTCAAGAGTTACTTGCACTTGGTTGTCATGTTTGTAAGCCTTTGTTGGAGCAGCTGCTCATGTGAAAAACTACCTGATCTTTATTGTTTCAATCAAATTCCACCTGAAGTGGAAATAATTTTGAGTCTTGCTTTTTCTTTTGAAATGATTGCAATGCTAAAAATGAGGCTTCTGGTTAGGTAAAATGGCAAATATTTAATACATATATATATTTAGTTCATTGTATAATTAGCACCTTTCTATTGTATTTTGTAGAGATGATGTAAATTAAGGTACATTGCTAGTTCTCTAATGTGCAAATACACAAAATACTACAACATTTGATGGAGAATCAAATCTCTATTGAATAAAGGTACTGCCCAAAACTCTGCAGCTCTGAAAGCACTTAGTCCAGCTCCCAAATGATCTCAAGATTCCATAGGACAATAGGAAACCAAACATTTTGCTGGACTTGGGTCCAAGTTTTTAATGTTTAATCTTTGTCTTTAGGAATAAAATTTTATGTATATTTGAAATGCAACTGAAACATACTTAGAGGTAAAGCTTCACTTTTTCTGGTAATCACATGATGATTTGATTTCATCAGCCTCTGGTTACTGACAGTCATCTCTGGTACCATGGTGTGTTCTGGGATATGATTTCTGAATTATTCTAAATCCAGAGTGATTTTAGATATTGTTTGTGACATAGTGTTTTGCAGAACAACTAAAATGGCAAGTTTTGCCTGGAGTAGTTTTTTCGAATTTGGGAATCAGTTTAAACAAACAGGACTTCATGAATGGAACAGACAACGTTAGTTGGCTGACCTAACCAGTTTACAAAAGTAGTTTATTTTTAAGAAGTTTGGAAAAGTTGCATAGCATGTATGTATAGTCACCTTCCTTTTTACTATGATTTATCTGTGCGGTACAAATGAGGTAAAACATTTCTGCCAATTTGGTGCTGGAATCCAGAGTGCTGGGGAGGCTGTCTGCTCTGTGGCTTTGGTCTGTGCTGGATGTGTGTTTGCTAATGCAGACTTTGCCTTGTGCACAGCCAGAGAAAAGGTGTGGTGCAGTCAGCTCCTTGTTGAGTGCTGTGCTCACTGACCAAAAGTTTGTGATGAGAGTTGTATTTTGTCAGTTGTCTTTTTATGTTCTACCAACAAACCATAATTACGGGTTGTGTCCTCTGCATATTGTTGACCTTCCTTTACATTGTCTCCGTCTGCCACTTCTTTATCGGTTGTCATTTTTAAATGCTAATGTGCCTTATTGTCATTGCAGAAGATCTGTTAGTGCAAGAATTTTTTATCAGATATGGTAAAATCTTTGTGATTTCTCTACCATCATTAAAAGATATTTATGGTTTTTTCTGCTGTCAGTCATATGCTTGATGCCTTTGAAGATGTTGCAGCTATAACTTTTAAGAGGAAAAAACACGCATGTCTGAGCAGTGAATCCCTACTCCCTGTTTCTCTTGACAGCTGCACCGGTCTCTGTTGTAATGCGTGGTGTACACACAGCTGCATGCACATTCTAGTTTCCTAAACTAGAGCGTACCATTCTCGTGCACTGTGTTTGGTACACCTGTAGGCACGCATGGAAGTTTCCTGCGAATGTAAAACAGGGCACTGAGTAATGATACATGGACAGCAGCAGGCTTTCATCTCCTTCTGACTTTGGTGCTCTGTGCAGCTAGGCTGCTGTTCGTCTCATGAAGAGACGTGGCCAGTAATAAGAAATGCGGTGACAACCATGTGCTGTGTCAGGGTGAGCAGCACCCTCCTGTGGGCCAAGTTCAAATTCCCAAGGTGCAAGAAATGACAAGATTTGGCCAGGTTAGGTGCTGTACTTTAAGATATGTGTACTTACAGCACATGGTATCATCTGTTCAGCTGAAAAAATAAATAAATAAATGCTGCAATGTGTTCCAGTGTTATTTGACATAGCAGATTATATGACTGTCAGGTCATGGCCAGTAAAAGTCAGGGCAAAAACAGACCAGCTCAGGGTGCAGTTCTGGCAGTTACTGTAAGCATTGTATGTGCACACGTGCCCTTGTGTTACACAGAAGTTTTTCTTGATCCACCTTTTACCTGAGGACATCTTTTACCTTAGGAGACCTCAGAGCACACGCTGTAGTTTTTGTGTTGGTGTCAAGAGTGGTATGAGCATTCAGTTTCACGTAATGGCAGCAGGAGCTTTCTATTCTCTTGAAAAGCGTAGGACAGCTCTTGCTTTTAGCAGAGTAACTCTGATGCCTACTGATACAGAGCCGAGGTGATGGGCTTCAATCAGCAGCACCCTTTGCTGGTGCTGCTTAAAGTTCTACCTTACCTGTGGACAACCGTAATTGTCTCCATACATGCTCCTGTACCAGATGAGACCCCCCCAGCCACATCTTCTGTTAAAAATCTGGTAGCAGATCCAGTCTCGTCGTATGGTGGGTAGTTAGAGGCGAGCTGCAGTTTCTGGGCTTCTTACCCACCTGCTGGGGCATCTTTCTTTCCTGGGACACTGAGACGTAACCTCTGTAAGGTTCCTCTCTGCTGCCATAGTGCACGGTGAGCTGGGGTGGGATGGCTGCTCAGAGAGCTCTGGAACTGCGTGGTGGCTGCTGTGGAGCTGTGGGACATGGCTACAGTGGTGGGAAGGTTGAGTTAACTGCAAATAGGGTGACCCTGTGAGGCAGCCAGCAGATAAAGGGGCAAGTGGCATGCCACCAACACGGCCTCAGAAGAGTGGAGGGCTCACAGGTAAAACAAACAGGCCAAGCCTGAAATGATGCCAAGCAACCTGGGCCGAGTGCCAATTCAGTGTGAAATAGTAATGTGTCTCCCCATTTTTATTTTGTTGTATTCATCTGTAATCAATTTAATCAGTTTACAGAGCCATTATAGAATTTTCAATTATTAGCTGGATAATTTGGAAAAAGGTCATAAGCACTGAACATTTGTTGTACAGGAAAGAGCATGAAAACAGCAAGAAACTGCTCTAAAGTTAGCAAGGAATTATTTTCATCCTCCCTATATAAACTGGGAATGCTCCCCAAATTCTCTAGCTGATATACTGTGAAGTGCTGTTTTTTTTCCATGTTCTGCAAGTGGGCATCAGTGTAGGGGAAAGGACCTGTGGCAGGGCATTTCCAGGGTGCACCCAACCTGTGGTGTCCTCGATAGCTGTGCAGCTGGTGTGTGGTGTTTGACCTCTGTGGCCAAAGATGCTCTTCCACATCCATTTAGATCTGCTACCCCTACACTGAATCCCTTTCCAAGGACATATGCTCCATCTCATATCTTCCAAAATACACTAAAAAAGGCATTCCTTGCATGTCTGTCTTCATGGCTCATTGCTGGGAGAGAGTAGTAGTCCAAATAGATGCTCTTTATCGTTATTTATTTGTAGGTTCCTTGGTCCCTCTCAAACTTTAGAGTGGAGTGACTGCATTAGCATGTGCAGTCAAGGGTAAGTGACACTTCTGGCCTCACAATGTTTATGTTTGAAGAGAACTTTTAGCTTTATCTTGGATGTTCTGCTGTGACCCCTGCACATGACCATAAACTGCCCTGCAAAATAACAGCAGGCTGCAAAAAATGTTTTGTTTTCTGGGATGACCTAGTGTACTGCTTGCACGTTCTCTGGTGTTATTTCTTGCAAAAAAGTGAATAATTTATTTCCAAGAAACCATAGGAGAGGTGCTGTTCATCTTTTTTGTCCTTTGGTGCTTTTGTTCTATTTTGCCATGTCTCAGCAGTGGGACCAGTTCTGGGCTTGTCTCCTTTTTCTTGTTTTTCCCTTTAAAAAAGAAGATGATGTTTTGCAAATGTCTACATCTTGAAAATTCATTTCCAAGTGGAACTGAACCAGCAGCCATCTGAAAAGACAGTTAAGTCCCAAGTCTGAAGGGAAAGAAAAGCACCTCTCTTAGATACCTGGCACTGTTACTTGGTTCACTTGCCGTATTTTGTTAAAGTGGCCTGTGATCTCAGGAACTGTGGAGCAGTGAGATGCACCCATGTACTGAGGCAGGCTGGTCCATTTATGGAGCCAAGACACTTGGGATGCTGCTTGAAAGGCTTCCAGGAGCCAAATAGTCATAAATGTATTCACAAGCCTTAAAGAAAAAAAAAAAAAAATCCTTGTGCAGTGCAGTGCAGTTAGCTCTGTTCCAAAGAAAACTGCTATACTGACTAATATGTCAGCTAGTTCTGTTAAACATAAATGATGCATTGATGCAGCAGCAGATAAGTGAACTCACTACACTTACCCGTTGCAAGATGCCTGGGTGACAATCATGGACCCAGACAATTCTATGATAATTTTCTACTTCAGGTTAGAAACAGTATCACCAACCCGCTGTAAGAATGAAATAGCCCTCTACTCTACCAGGAGCTTGCGTTTCCACTGCTCTGGTTCTAGCTGGTTGCGATGCTGTTGCATAGATTGATGTCACATTGCTGACATACTGTGCTATAAATGAAAATTCTGAATTTCGTACTTCCTGCTTGTCTTAAAAACAGAGGGTGCCATGTTACTGGCAGGTAAAGTCCTGCCTGCACTTGCAGTGTTCAAGTTAATATTCACCATCTGTTCAACCTAACCTTTCCTACAATGGAGTTAAACAGTTAGGTGAGTTTATGTTGGCAATAAAGATCAATCCTTGAATATGCATTTGAAAACAAACTATTTCAGAGGTTTAGCTATAGTGACCTTGCACTGGGAAGACTTTGCAGCCTCAGCCAGCTCAAGGTCACATGAACTGTTGTAGTTTCTTTTTTAAGCTTGTCTATTATAACATTTTCTAGAGCAGATGTGAAGTGTTTCCAGTTTCCACCTTACCTCACCTCATGCAGCGAAAGCGATTTCAGAGATGTGCGCAGTGTTCAGTTTGAGCAAGTATGCTCTTACATCCTTTCTGTCAGGACGGAGAATATAGAATGGCCTCAGTGCCCACAGACGGAAGGACCGAGCAGCAGCTGCTCTAGCATGAAGGCCCTTCATTTCAAAGAGGTCAGTGCAGAGAGCCAAACCCCACAGGGAAGCCTGCTGGGACAAGGAGCTCAAGAATGTAAATGCAGGGAAAGTATGGAATATTTTAAAGTCGATTATACAAAAGCAACTGGGAATTTGCGCACAAGAAAGGGAAAAAATGTAGGGAAGGCTTCAAACAATTAAAAATCATATTCACAAAGGACAGGAAGCACAGAGATAGAAGGAATGGAAAAAGAACTGCACACCAAAAGCTATGCCTGTGAGAAGCAAAAGAGTATGGATAAATCAAGACTTAACCAACCTATGCCAAGTGGTATAGAAAATCATAACAAACGACAGAGTTCCAGTACATAAGTGAGGATGGAACTTGGAGAAGAAGTGCCATGCAGTGAGGGCAGGGATGAGGTTAGAGGTAGCCCACATACTGTCGCAAATGGAAAATGTGCTTTGTCCCATTTTTGTGGTGGACAGTAATGCTGAAGACACTGACAAGATGAGAGATCCAGAATTAGAAATGAATGCTTCCTAAATATGAATGAAAAGCAAAGGATGGATTGTGCTCAGTTGTGTTTCATCTCAGCAAATAAGCCAACTTAAAAGACAAGCCTGGCCAGTTCTTCAGTGAATGGATTTCAAGATGAAGGAATCCTACAAAAGATGGAGATTTGGTTCATTTGCTAAGGAAATTATGGAAAATAAATGGAGACAACATCGGACAGGCCAAGATACAAAATAAGCTATAACTAGGAAGGATTATAAAGCATATGAAGACATCACCTTTCAAGGACAAGAGGAACGAATAGGCTAAGGAAAGAAATAGTCCACTATTGAAAGAAGGGGGAAGGAGAGGGGAACTATCAACAGATGTACCTGAAAATACATGAACTGTGGAGGAATGGCAGAGAAAAAAGAATTAGAATAAGTAGATAAAGCTACATTGAGCAGCTGTCTCCCCTACCATGTGCTCTCATTTTTTTCCTGCTGCCAGAGAGCACTGATACTTCTCATTTATTTACTTCTAATTACTGAGATACAGTCTTTGAGAGTATGATGAGATAAAGGTAACTCAGGATGCTGCTCTTCCCCTCCTCTTCACTCAGGGCATCTCCCCACCATCTAAATCAAAGACCTGTGAAAATGTCATCTCTCCATACCCCACATCATCTCCCCAGACCCCCTGGGCCTAAGCCCAGAACAAAATCAGTGCCAGGAGCAGAGGTGGGGACCAAGCTGCCTGACTGCCAGGCATTTGTACTGCTCCGTGGGGCAATGACACATCCAGCAAAATCTTAGAGACTAGGTCGATGGAAAAGAGATGGGAAAGAATCAGTGGAGACTTGAGATGAGACTGGCGAGTAGAAATGTGTGTTGAGAGGTCTAATGTAGGTTATTGGCATGGATCACAAGAGAAGAACAGTATTTATGAGGCTGCTGTTTTAATTCAGGATGATGAGACGTTGCCTTTTTCCTGGCCACTAAGGCGATTGCTCGCCTTTACCTATAAAAGAAATGCAGTCCTGCACTTTACTTCTTTAAAGCAAAATCGCTCATTATTTTGCAATGATCTTTAAAAGGCACATGGAAAATGTGGATTGTGCAGATTTGACATACACCAAGCTCTGTCTGTCTGCCTAGAAATAATGTATGCCATCACACCCTTGCTTTCAGTGCAGACCTCCACGCACAAAGCCTTTGTGAAGCACGGCATTGCTGGCCCTGGGCAAACAGTGAGTGCAGTGTGGCAGAGCAGAGGTGGAAGCGCTCGGGGAGCAGCCTGGCTCGTGGCTGTACTGCAGCATGGAGTAGGCCTTGGGGCGAGAGTGCAGTGGTGTCTGGTAGGAGCACGTTGGTAGAAAAGCTACCAGAAAAGAACAATTTTGTTTGTTTGATGGCTTTTTGGAACAAAAACACATCCGGAATAGATGAAGATCTTAGTGGAGAAGGCCAGCAGGACCTGGACGGTGAGGGAGGGGCAGTGCCATAGTACATGCAGGAAGATTTCTGTGCATTGTTCCCCTTGTTTAGCCAACACATCCCCAGATACCAGCAATACTGTTATCTGGCAGGAGCACTTCTCTAAACCCCTTCAATCATTCTTAATGGCCAGAACAAGTTTTCATCAAAAATACTCTCTCAGAATGATGTTTGTTTTCAAAATACAGCTCTGTTTGGCTGGCTGCACTGTCTTCATCAGCTGGAGCAAGATAAAAGGCCAACTGCTTGGCTGAATAATTCAGTTTTTCAAGAGAAGCAACATATGATCCAGAAGGAAGGCAAAGGAAGCAGGTTTGCAGTTGTTTGGTTCACGCTTCCTCTGTTCAGTGCGTGCTGCAAGGTGAGGAGACAGGTGTGCCAGCAGGTGAGCAGCTCCGGGTAGTTTCTGGGGAACCCTAGGAAAACACCCAGTGTCCCTTTGCTCCTGCAGCCAGAGGTCAGGACCAGGGATGTGAAATGAACCTATAGGGTAGGAGAATAGGATTTCTCATTATCCCAATTCAATTTCCAAACTGCAGCCAGTCTAGGTCTACTCTCAGGAGAATTTTTGTCTGTGTGTGTGGTTTGGTTTTGACAAAAAGGTATGTGTTTTATTGCAACTACATTTTGCCTGAAAAACTTGGAGTAGCTCTGGAGAGCATATATGGTACTTAATCATATTGAAAAAGTTGCATGCTTTCATTCTGCAGATGTCAGCCCCTGTGATAAGCTCATTTGATGCAAGCCAGCAATGTAATTTAAAATGTCAAAATGTTAAAGGAAAAATTATTTTGCAGATAATTTCCCTTACCCATGTATTGCATTCCTAAGATATCACTTGGAAAATCTCAACATTTTCAAAATAGATTTTGTTTAAGTGGAAGTGGAAATGATATTGTCTGATCTTAGGCCACTTCGCTGTCCTGTTAGTAAAGAGCACAGCAGTCACCGTAGCTTTGTCTGATGTGGACATCTGTGCCAGTGTGAATGCAATGTAAACTGTGGTCTCAGGGTTGTGCTTAATTAGGTCCGTAACTGATAACAAAGAAATCAGCCGGCACCACAGGAAGGTGCTTTTCTGTTTGATTTGTCTGAGGTTATTTTCCTTTATTCATTTATCCATGCAATCTGCATGAGCCCTGGAGCTAAGCAAAGCACATTATGCACATGAATGCAACTCTTTATGTCATGCCTGCTCTCATGCCTTAGCTTTCCTGGTGCAATGGAAGGCACGTCAAGCCAGAAGTCAGGACAGAGCAAAAACGTACTGAGCTCCCTAACGCCAGAAGAGCCTTCCGTCAATTTTATACACATCAGGTTGGAGGAGAATGAGCCCATAGACTTCAGCACCAAGGATTTCATCCTGAAGAAAACCAGAGAGGTCTGCAAATGCAGTCATCAAACCATCATGACCTTCTTCTGTCAGCTGTTCCCAGTGCTGGACTGGCTTCCCCGTTACAATGTCAAGACGCAGTTGCTTGGAGATGTCATATCTGGGCTCCTGGTGGGGATAGTTGCCATCCCTCAGTCCATCTCGTACTCCCTGTTAGCCAACCAGGATCCCATCTACGGAATCTACACAAACTTCTTCTGCAATATCATCTACGTCGCTATGGCCACTTCACGCCATAACTGCGTTGGATCCTTTGGTGTCCTGTGCTTGATGATTGGGCAGTCTGTGAATCGGCACCTCCAGCTAGCAGGGTACAGCGACGGCAACACTGGCTCTTTGCTGGTGGGCAATTCCACCTCCTCCAGTAACGGGACAGGTGCCTGTGACAGGAGCTGCTACGCCATCACTGTGGCCCTTTCCCTGAGCTTTCTGGTTGGTCTTTACCAGGTACAAATGTTCTCTATTGTGCTGTTTCCTCTCTGTCCTTTCCCTGCTAGGAACTTCTCTGAGTTTAACAGCTCTAAGCTCCAGTCTCACTGCAGACTTGAAAGCCATGAGAAACCTTTCCTGATGTGACAAGACCCCGACACCTTTGGCCCAAGTGTAGTGATTTGGAAACCCCAAACACGGCTGAATTTGGGGTTTTGCTTCCCCCATGTAATAGGCCAGTTCCTTGAATGTGTCTGAAACATGCTTACAATCAGACACAATAACGGAGGAAAGGGAACTGCGAACAACCTTCCCACCACCCCAGCCCTGGACCTGAGCTGACTACTGTGCAGGCTGGAGCAAGTTAGGGCAGGCAAGAACAGCCCTCAGGGACCTTCCATCAGCAGGCGCTCCATTAAAGGCCATGCAGTGTCCGCACTGCCTGGGCCTGGCTGTCAGTGGACAGCTTCAGGCCCTTTCACTGGGACAACTAAAATCACTGCCTTGCTCCGTTTTTATACCACTGAGTGATGGTAATAGCTGCTTTGATGTTGCTGCTCCCTGGACTTTAAATGTTAACTATGCGCCCTTACTACTTGTAAGGAGACAGCAACAGGGATCTTGGAGGCTTCTTTGTATGGCATCTCTAGCCACAGACAAGTCTTCTGGGTAGCTCTCTTTAGTTTTTCATACCCCAGATTAACAACTTAAGACAAAAGCCTCAGTCTCACACTGAATGCTCAGCAGACAGAATAGCTAGAGATGCTGAAGTGGAAGCAAACTGACATAAAATGCCAGCCACCTCTTCTGTCCCTTCTCATGGATGCTAATAATTTGGCTGGCTTGCTTTTCAGATCCTGCTGGGGGTTTTACAGCTGGGCTTTGTGGCTGTCTACCTGTCAGAACCTCTCCTCAGTGGCTTTGTGACCGGCTCCAGCCTCACCATTATCACCTCTCAGATGAAGTATCTCCTGGGACTGAAAATCCCTCGTCATGAAGGGGTGGGGTCCTTCATCCTGACGTGGGTTGACCTCTTCAGATACATCCAGAACACCAACGTCTGTGACCTGGTCACAAGCCTGGTTGCTTTGGCCATCATAGTGCCTGTCAAAGAGATCAATGACCGGTATAAGAATAAGATGAAGGCCCCGTTCCCCATAGAGCTGCTGGTGGTCATTGTAGCCACCGTAATATCTTACTACTTTAACTTTCAAGAGCGATACAAGTCTGCTGTTTGTGGGGCTATCCCCACTGGCTTCAGGAAACCCACTCTACCAGATATGAAGCTTTTTTCCAGCCTGGCAATCGATGCTCTGCCCATTGCTATTATTGGCTTTGCTATGACCGTCTCCCTGGCAGAAATCTTTGGCAAAAAACACGGCTATGCTGTCCGTGCCAACCAAGAGATGATTGCCATTGGCATGTGCAACCTGATCCCGTCTTTCTTCTACTGCTTTGCTAGCTCTGCAGCTTTGACCAAGACTCTGCTGAAGGAGTCCACAGGGACCCAAACCCAGGTCTCTGGCCTGGTCACCTCTCTGGTGCTGCTGCTAGTGTTGCTGTGGATCGCCCCGCTCTTCTCCTCGCTGCAGACCTCCATCCTGGGGGTAGTCACCATTGTCAACCTGCGAGGGGGCCTGAGGAAGTTCCGTGACACCCCTCGCATGTGGCATCTCAGCAAGCTGGACACGGTGGTGTGGTGGACAACCATGCTGGCCTGCACGCTGATCACCACAGAGATCGGGCTCCTCGTGGGCGTCTGCTTTGCTCTGCTGTGCATCATCTTCCGCACACAGAGACCCAGGGCCACACTCCTGGGCAAGGTCAGCAACACGGAAGTCTATGAGGACCAGTCCGCTTACAAGCAGCTCAGCAGTATTGCCAACATCAAAATCTTCCGCTTTGAGTCGTCCCTTTACTATGCCAACAAAGACTATTTCAAGACTGTTCTCTACCAGAGAACTGGGGTAAATCCTATCCAGCTGGCTGCTCGGCTTCAAAGAGTGGAGGCCCAGGCAAATGCAGACACAGGCAACAGCAAGAGCTTTTTTGGCACCAGGCTTAACTGCCTGAAAGCTGTCAAGAAAAGGGCTGAGATGTCGCCCACAGATGTCTGCCATCCTTCCATAGATATGCACACCTTAATCATTGACTGTGGGGCTATGCAGTTCATAGATACTATGGGTCTCTCTGTGCTAAAAGAGACACATCATGACTACAAGGAGATTGGTGTCCAGGTGCTCCTGGCCAACTGCAACCCTTCTATCCGCCACCGGCTCCGGGAGGGAGGCTGGGCTGGCAAGGCAGACAGTGGTGGTCAGCTGGCTTTCCACAGTGTCCACGATGCAGTGCATTTTGCTGAACAGTGGTACCATGTGCAGCAGGAGAGCAGGGAGAAGAAGGATGCTCTCCTGGACCCTGAAGACCTGAACATCCAAACATCTTTGTAGATCTATGTGCAAGGAATAATTTCTAATGAAGATGGGCTTGATACGTGCTTCAGAGCAATTTTTGTCTTTGTGTGATCAGAGCATGAAAAAAGACTTTAAGGAACTGTCAGCAGCAAGCATGGGGTAAAAGGACTGGGGAGGGTGTGGGTTTCGGGAGAGATCGCCGGTAACTGAGAGGCATTTCGAGGTCAGTCGTGTGGGTAAAGGAGCCCAGTGGCTTTTAACCCTTCTCCGCTTCGGAAGGGGCTGTCACGGCGAGAGACGCCCGGCTTCCCCGGGGAACGTCCCTGCAACATGCCTCCCTGCGGTGCCTCTCCCCGCTTGCTCCCACCTCCCTCCCGACCCACCGCAGCGCGCNCGGGCTCGCGTGGGCGCTGGGGGGCACGCGTGAGCCGCGCTGCCGAGCGCTGCCCGCCCACGGTCCCGGTGCGCGGGGCTCCCGTTGTCGGCTAAATCCGCAAGCAGGCGCTGGAAGGAAGGAAGGGTTGGTTCCTGGCTGCTCGGTCAGATCCTGCTGCTTGTAGTCACTGGTGAGACCGAAGTGCCGAAAGCCCGGACCCCAGCCCTGCTGAGGACAAGGGTGCCACCGGCCGACCGGGGCACGCGTTTCCGAGGCTTGGGGAGCCCCTGGGTGCTCACACAACGCACCACTTGTCTGCCAGGCTGTGCAATAACCAGGGGCACCTCCTGGCTGGAGCCACGTCCCTCGGAGCCCAGGTGACATTTGGAAGTGTCCTGGGCCCCACACTGACCATCAAGGCCAGCAGCCTGGGACAGCCCTGTCCTTTCGTGCTACAGGCGCTGCCACAGTCCCCGGGCAGCAGCAGCTATCGCTGTGCTGTGTGCGATGGAAATCACAGCAGGAGGCTTTGCAGGGGCTTATCCCCAGAGGTCTGTGAGTGGCCCAGGCTTGATGCAGAAGAAAAGGAAGGTGCAGAAGGTTGGGTTCTTAAAAGACAAGGATGGAGCCAGCTAAATCTGAAACAGTCATGAGCCTGCTGTTGTTCTCAGTGGTAAAAGAAACAATACCAATGTTCTCCAACCCAGCACCAAGGAAAAGCTGCTTTGCAGAGCACACAGGAGCATTCATAAATGCAATTGGAGCTTCTTATGGGGAGTTTCCTTCTGTGTGCAACTCCAGTGTCTACACACTGCCCAACCCAGAATAATTAGGGAAAGAGAGGATGCAAGAATCCTGTCTTGTGGTACAGTCTCTTAAAAATTGCACTGTGGAGAAACGCACATCCCAAGTCATCTCTGGGTGCCAGGCTGCAAGGCTACTCATCTGCCTCCTGGAACATTTGGGGTTTGGGCCTGACTGAACCGGGGACAAGAACAAACATTCCCGCTCACTCCTTCACTCACTGACACACATTCATTTTTTGCCACCTTTATTTTGGACTGGCCTTCTCTCCCCTACATCCACTCTGAGTCAATGCAGGGAATAGATTGCAGAGGCTCATTTATCTTCCAAACACCCTACGGCAGAGAATTTAACAGTCCCTCAGTGGCCGCAAAACAAAAGCAACAAACCCAGCAACAGCAAAGGACTTCCCTTAAAAGCAAATGAATTTCAGAAAAGTGCTGGGAGTTGGCTCAGCTGACAGCTCTTGCTCAGCGGCTGTGTGTGGCTCAGGATGTTCTGCTGCAGGGGAGGACACAAATGCCCTCCCCTGCTTTTAGTCAGGTGCTGGGGGCCACATGACTTCCATGGCTGAAATTGCAGCTTCCCTCCCCCAAAAAAAGGTATCTGAGATCACCAGCTACTCATTGTAAACCGTAAACCAGGAGCACTTGTACGCTGGCTAGCAATGGCCACGGTTTTCCAAGCCCTTACCAAAATCTGTGCTACCTTCCAAATGCACGACGATGACTGGGGGCAGAGCCGCAGCGCTGTGAGCGAGGGCCCCCGATCCCAGCGGGGTCCAAGGCTGCTTGGGGATGCCGTGCCACCCGTGGCAGTCGGGCAGGGCCAAGCCGTGCGTGCAGCACCGCAGGAGACGTGCAGCGTGCTGCTGGCTCTGCAAACCCACAGGGAGTCCTTGCTCTGGGCGGTGAGGCTCTGCAGGATTGCCAAGGTCAGAAATACCTTTTTGGTGAACTCCACCTGTAAAAACACTACATATGTTGCATGTTTAATATGTGGCTAGTCGCCTGGCCATATCTAAGAAATGTGGCACCAAAGATGTCATGCTGAAGCAAACTCTAGCTTTGACAGCTACTCGGAACCCAGTGATGGAGACTGTTGTAAATAAAGTGCATGGAAAAGGAAACCTGCTGGCTCTGCTCAGGAAAATATCTTCTTGTGGTCAAAGACTCTTTCAAATAGATTGAGGAACCCAGTATGCCCAGCTGCTTGCTGGAGCAAGGTTGGAAGTGTCAGATGAAACTAACTTGACTGGAGAAGCCAGTACAAACCTTGTGAGGCTGAGTAGTCGGGCGTGTTCAGCGTGGGGTGCGGGCACGAGTGGGCGCAGCTCTTGGGAGCTGGAGCAGCTCTCTGCAGAGGCCTCGCGGACTGTCGGAGCATGAGGCAACTCCCAGGGAGGTTGCATCAGCCACTGAGCGGTGGGTAATGGGGCGGTGTTGTGTCTGAGCAGAAGAGAGTCAGCAAGTCAGCAGAGAAGGAAAGCCTTGTAAAGATTATGGCTTTGCTTCCTCTTTGGAATAGCACTGCCATCATTTTCTTTACAACACCATTTATGAGGAAAATTAAATTGTTTTAGTTAGACTTTAGAAGTATTTATGATCTGAATGGGGTGAATAAAGCCACAGCAGGAAGTAAAACCAGTGCTGATAATTCCTGGGCACCGCCTGGTGCAAGATAGCACAGGCAAGGTTACTGGCCGAGAGGAGTTCCCACAGCCCTCTGCAATGGGAAATGGCTGTTTGTAGGAGCAGTTTCAACTCAGAGCCCAGGAGAACAGTGAAAATGCCAAAGCAATACCTGGCAGTTGTTACGGGACACCGTCCCTGGACAGGAGAACCGAGGTGACAGCCCCCTTCCCTCTCCCCTGCAGTCCCAGAGCACCGGGGATGTCTCTGGCAGCTCTTGCACAGGCTGCTTTCCCAGATCCCCCAGCCCATCGGCTCCCACATCACTTTCCAGCCGTGCTGCCTACAAGTCCTGGTGACACAGCGTTTCTGTCCCCCACGGATCTCCAGGGTAGCTCAAGGACAATTGCCACTTTCATATCAGTTCCTATGAAGAGGTCCCGGGCTGTAAATGACCCAGACGAGATAGGACACAAATGACACACTCCAAGGGTAGTTAATAATCACTGGTGTGGGAAATCAGGCTGGCCTCTCGCTGCCTGCATCTGCTGGCAGAGGCAGATGTGAGTGTGAAGGGGCCGCAACAACTGTGGGCCAATTCCTGGTGATAAAGGGGCTCCTAGTGAGGGCACGGGGCACCCCTCTGCCCCCAGCACCCGACCGCAACAACCCGAGTCCCCCCAGAGTGCCTCCACATCTCGCCTGGGGCTGTGGGGAGCATAGCCCCATCTCTACCGTGGAAGTGCTGGGCTGTTCGATTCACACTGCAGGAAAGCCATGCTGGGCTGTCAGCCACAGGGACCACCGGGCTGTGTGCTGGCGGTGCATGAAAAAACGGGGTGCTGGGAGGTCTCTGACCCTTGCCAGGGAATTGCGGCCCCTTGCTATCGGCAGCCACGCAGGGGGACCCACCGCAGCTCCCACCCAGCATGCCCTGCCGCTGCGGGGCAGCTCATGTGCTTTCCCCTACCGCTCAGCCAGAGACCAAGGAAGTGCCACACAGACAAAAGCAAATGTTATCTCTCCCAGTAAGCAGCTCACCTATTATTCTCCTTCTCTCTCTCCCCCCTGCCTTACTGAGGATCTATAAATACTCCAGGAGTGTGATAAATAGAGGATTGCTGCTAAGGCTTTGTCAGCTGCAGTTGGAGCTGACTGTGCAGCTGTTAATTATGCCTCAGCGGCAGCCGGACAGGTTTAAATCCTTGTGATGCTTTGAAATGCTCCCTCTGGGGAAGTTTAAGGAATAGAGGTTGCCGTGGCTGATAGGTGTTCGCTTCACCTTCTAGAAAGCGTATGAGACACTGATTGCTGTGTGGATTGCTCACTCCCATTGCCTGTTCCTGGAAACACACTCTTTTTGTATAATGGCAAGGAGTTGCTTCTGCAGATCTATAACTGCAGTAAAGCAGTTCGCGTGCTCCCAGCACAGGCATAGAGTTTACCCATGTAAGCTTTCCCTGGCAGACAAAACTCAGTTGGAAAGAGAAAGCAGTGAGCTGTAGGTGGTGGCATTAGATTTCCTAAAAACAAGATTAGGGCCAGCATTAATGCTTCACTGGAGATAGCCTGGTGATGAAGGAGTCACTGGGCAGGGGTTTGGGCTGACACGGTCCGGCTGTGGGAGAGAAGCTCCCATGGGGTTCAGCACAACCCCTCTCCCCGACTGCCGGCGGAGCTTGCCAGGTGGAGCGGTGTGAGTGTCTGCGTCTTCAGCTAGGCGCTTGCTGCTCTGGCTTGCTTTGTGGCTTGCTGTACTGTATTTCTACCTGTGTTTCTCAGAAGGCTTTGCTCTGATGCATTCATGTCAGCTTCTAAATTCCTCCACCGAGTGGGGTGCACAAAACCCTCTGTTTAAATCCTGGTCTAAACCATTCAAAGTCACGGAACAGCCACATCAGAAATCCTTCCTCAGCCACTGGATAGAAATCCCTTCCTTTTTCTGCCATTTGCCCCTGCCTTCTAATACAAAGTGCCTTGGGTGCTGTGCGGGCGCCCTGCATGGAGGGAACATCACGGGTGGTGGATGATGCCCTGGCAATATGAAAGAAACATCCAAGCTGCAACCATCAGACGGTGACTGTGGGCAAGTGCACAGAGCTTGGGTAGATCCAGGCCCTGAGCTGCAGCATTTGTGCTTGGGCACCCTGCTCAAGCTGCATGCTCAAGGGAAAGACAGAGAGAGGGAGGAGGACAGCTCTCCTCTGGTCACGGCTTCTGCAGTACCTGTGCCAAGTTTTCACTGCATGCACCAGGTTTGCTACTAACCTGAGCTCCACACTGTGCTTAAAAAGTGTCTCCCACACTTATTCTCCTCTTAGAAGATTGCTTCAGGGAGCTGTAATGTCCTTGCCATAAACAATAGTCTGCTTGCATGGATATTTCCAACCACGATGACTGCAGACCAAAGGCTGGGTGTGATTTCTGCCAAGCAATCAAAGACATTATGCTGCTGGCAGAGGATGCCGCCGGCAGAGGATGCTGCCTTCACCGAGCTGGCAGTGTGTGCAGGTGCAGATATCCTGGCATACCCAGCGTGGCCGCACACTCATACACGCGTGCTGTCACAGCGCGGCTGCACCTTTTCTGAGGCACAGCTCTCCGATGGTCGTTCCTTCATGCAGGGCTTGCACAGTGACCGGGTTGAGATACTTCATCCGCAAAGGCTGGGGTCTTTTCTTTCTACAGTCATGTGGAAAAGAGCCTCCAGCACCCCATGTCTGCAAGCCCCTCTGTGATTTATGTAGTGCAGCAGGACCATGCTGCGAAGGATGCACAGCCTGTAGATGGGACTCTGGGGAGGGGGAATGGGACCACAACACGCTGGTTCCTGCTCCATCATTGGCAAAGCATCCAAAACCTGTTTGTTTGTCCAAAGCCTTGAGTTTGTTCCCTCCCTCTACCTGCTGTGAAATGGAAGTGTTGAGATTCACAGCCCAGAAGGGAGCTGCAAGGGCTCAAACCAGACAGTTTTGCAAGTGAAGTTTATGGTAGCATTTCCAGATTGCCAAACAGAAGACCAATAGCTGGGAACAGCAAGGGGAAGAGACACGCACCAGCTTTTGAGATGCAAAATCCCCCATATTGCTTGACTAGGAACCTGCTCGATTTGTTCTTTGCACAGCACATCTAAGAGACAGGGCTTTTCTGAGTGATGTTCTTGTGAAAACAGGACTTTTTGGTCTTTTTTAATGATGTGGCTAGTATCTTCTGCATAATCTGCCACCCGGCACCTGGGAGCTCTGGAGAAGCAGGACTGATGGCCACTGAACCACTGGGTTCTCAGCAATCCTCTTCTCTGCTGCTTACAAACACCCTCTCCACCAAAGGAGTGCAGATTTGCATTAACAGCATGAGTGGCACCTCTTCCCTCAGCAGCACCTTGGGCGATAAGGGCAGTTGCATGACTGATTAGCATTAATGTCTAACGAAGCAGAGCAGGGGGAGTGGGAGAGAGATGCTTCCTCGAGCCTTCCGGGGGTCCAGCGCTGACAGCAGGCTCCTGCATCCCGTGGCCCAGCAGCATCAGGATGGGCAGCGGTGCTGAGACTGTGACGCTGTCTGGGGCGCAGCCACGTCCTCCAGTTTTGGACACAAAACAGATACTGGTCTTCTCAAACCCTGCGGATTAACAGAGATGTTTCTTCAGAAGTGGAGACGTTTCTCTGGAGAGGAGTTCAGAGCCCTCAAGGGGAGTCTGTCTTTTCCCATGGCTATAGAGAGGGTGCAGGGGGACAGCTCTCATTTAGGTTAGACCTAAATTAGGTACCGCAGGGACTTCGCCCTGCCCTGGACCCCAGCTTGGGGTGGGTGAGCCTTCAACCAGCCACCTACAGTCTCACAAGCAGTTGCACACAGGCATAATAACAACCTTTGCATTACACACCCCATGCTAGATGCTCTCCTGATCACTCAATGGCCCTTTACCTGGACAAATTAGCAGTTGATAATTGTAGCTACGAAGTGGGAGATGGCCACTTTGGAAAGTTAGAGGTGGGTAGGTTAATTGCACTTCACTTAGGCTATACAGAAGTTAATGGGATTGGTAAGGTTCCTCAGCGCTGATGAAGAGAGGATGAGAGCTTCCTCCCACCTAAGACAGGTGCCAAAAGCAGTGAGGGCAGCTCACGGCCAGACGTGCCCTGAGGGTCCCAGCTCACTGCACAGCCCAAGCTGGCTGCAGCTAGGGAGACGGTGTCCCTGGACATAACCCCCTGCATCCCTGAAACAAAGCTGCGCCCTCGCCCCACCGCCTGCACCGCTCCACCAGCTACATCCTGTTCCCGCAGTGACCAATGCCACTCCAAGGGACAAGCTGCCAGTGTCAGGGAGGGAAGAAGGAGGAAAGGCAGAGATGAAATGAGCCAAAGAAGAAAATCGCTCAGGGAAAAATTCTTGCAGCGTCCAGGATACCCACAAGCAGCAAGCAGCTGCCGGTCTCTGTGATCTCCCACAAAATACTGAAGTCAGCCCATTGATTTGGGAACCTTTCTCTAATTGCTGTTTTGCTATTGAGCTGGCTCTGCTCTTTGCTCTTTTATCACCCTTGCCGGGAGGGGAATCAGATTAAGTCAATTTGCTTCACTTTGTGTCTGATCATTTTCTGTCTTTTAATCAGAAAGTCCATCAGGGAGGGGAGAGAGATCAAAGTGCCTCCGTTTTACACACCCAGGGCCCTGTGCTCCCCGGTGAAGGCTCTTTAGTGACAAATAACGCTGCCCTCACTCATTGCCTAGGAAATGAAAATCCGCCCCACTGGCTCGGTGATGCTCCTTTCTATTTCTAAGTCAGTGCTGTGCTTCTTGACATGCCATTAGTCACGTAGAGGCTCACATCTCGCTGACACTTAGGAGACCTCACTGAGGAAAGCAGCTGCATGGCTCTTCCCCCCCATCCCGTCTTTTCCCCAGGAAGCGCGGAGGGGGCTGGAGGCGGCGGGGAGGCGCGGGAGGGCAGGCACACGCCGGAAAAACACACGCCGCAGCCCGGGGAGCATGAGCATGGGCCCCGCGCCGCCTCCTTGGCAGCCGCCATCTGGCTGGCTAATTAGTGCACGGTATAATGTCCTGTGAGAGTCTGCAGTACTTAGTGGTAATAATAACATCAACAATAATAGTCAGGATTAAAAATAATTAAGGAAGAAAACCGTGCTGGAGATTGGATGCTCCATCGCATGGATAATCCAGGGGAATCCCCCAGTTTCCTTCCCAGGGACAAGGCCAACAAGGTTACAAGGTGATGGTCGTGGTCTGCCTGAGTGGGATAGGGATTTGGAGAGATTTTGGAAAGTAAGAAACAGCTCAAAGCAGGGCAGGGAAGGTGGTAAAGAGAGAGAGATGGCACGGCAGGGAGAGGCACTGAAATGAGCTTTATTTGTTTGGTCTAAAAAATCCTGAGGCTTAGAGAAGGTGAACTCAGAGGCTGAGCATTGAGCTGGACTCTGGTCCCGCTACATGGTCATCTGCTGCCCTTGGGCTCTGCTGCAAAATCCTGCAGTTTTGTCAGGTCTGATGTTTTGAGGCTCTTTGGTGGGTGTCTGAACAGCCCCAGCTCCCAGGAGTCCATGCAGACAGCTGTTGCATTTTCAGAAAAAAGTACATAGCCCACAGTCATGGAAAAAAAGCACAGAAGAGGTTTTCCCTAGAGGCTTAAAAAAGAGAGTCCAACAACAAGAAAATCCTTCTTTTATTTTCTTTCTTTCTTTAGTGACTGAAAAGTGCATTTCAGCAGGTACAATTGTGGTTTCTTTCTAAGACAGAGACAAGATTGAATGTATAGCAAAATACATGCCAGGCCAGACAGCAGCTGGAACTCACGAAGTGGCTAATGGCTAATAGACACTAAAGTTCAATAAAGCAGAGGAAAAATAACAGTGCCGAACGCTGACGTCTCAACGTTGTTTCCATTTCAGACTGTCTTTGCAAGGGAATCTGTTCATCACTTTTCTATGTCACATTGCTTTGTGCTTTTGTTTTGTTTTTTTTATGACCATTTAATTGAATCTTTGAACCTCCAGCAAATGCCGGCCCTCTGTCCCGATCAATGCTTGCTCTAACAGCAACGTTTGCTGGTGGCACGGGACAGCCCGGGAAGCCGCCCCGAGCAGGCAGCGTGTGGGCGCAGGGCCCCGCGTGGGGCACGGTGGGGACGCTGCCAGCAGGGACGGGGCGGCTCTGGTTTGCCTGCGTGCTGGCGGGACAGCAGGTGGGCACCCACGAGGACTTGTTGGGGGTGTTTATGTCCGCGGGTGTTTATGTCCGCAGGGCGTTTCCTTATTTTGAGACAAGGCAGCGAGCCAAGGGCAAGTAACTAGAGTCCCGGAGGGGCAGGTGAAGGCCGCCCCACCTGCGGACCGCGCGGGAGGGGAGCGCGGGCTCGCCGCGGGCTCGGTGGCCGCTGGATGGCAATGTTGGCCCACGCGGAGCGTGGGGCCGTTGTGCGTGGGGCCGCGCCTGGGCACCCCCGGCGCCGGCGGCCGGTCGAGGAGAGGAGGTGCGAGGCTTGCACCCGCCAAGCAGGGCGTTCGGGAGGAGTCCGGCGGTGGCAAGGTCCCCGCAGCAGCAGTCGCAGCAGAAGGTGCTGGGCAGGTGACGCTCGAAGGAGAGGAGACTTGCTGCTCTGGGTGCGGTTCAGAGAACGGAGGCAGGCAGCTCTCACCTCCGCGTGCAGGTTGGGAGAAATGACTATTCGGAAAGAAAACGTGAGACCGGAGGGCTTGGTGGTTTGCTGGTGGAGGGAGCTCCAAGGAAGCACCCGTAACACTGCTTTAACTGCCTGCGCAGGCTGCTCCCACCTCTCCGACGCAGACATGTACCTGCTGGCAAGCTCTTAGAGCTGTCAAGATCTCCGCATCTAGTGCAAGCACTGAAGGAAACAGGCACGTTAGCGCATGTTAAAGCATTAGCTTCAGGAGAAGCCCCTGGGAGTGCTGGTGTTTGTGTTTTAGGGAAGGACCGTTCACTGCTTCCTTCGGTACAAGGCGTAGAAAACACCAGCTGAGACAGCCATGTGGCACGCACCAAATACGCAAAAGGGCTCTTCACAGAAGGGGTGATTAATGCATCAACCCCTTGCCAAAAATGTGCTCGTAACACAGCAGAAGAAATTAATGGAAGAACAATTAATCGAGACAGCGGTGTCCTCTCTGGCTGAGGGACTTGTTTAACCACAGAGCCCTGGAGGCTTGGAGAGTGTCCCAGGGAAGCAGTGGCTCGCCTGATCCTGCACGCCCAGCTCCCTCTTCCTGGTGTGCTCCTTAGGCACCCACCAGTAGCAACTGTAAGAAATAAAGTACAGGATCAGATGGGCCACTCTTGTTGCCCCAGAACTACAATGATCGGGCTGTATACTGCTGCGATGCTTTAGGCAGCTGTGGCTGGGCCACAGGCAGTCATTTCTTTCTTTCCTTCTATTTTCTCTTTTTTTTTCCTTCCCACCCCCCAGCGTTGTTCATGCAAATAACTCACTGGCCTCAAAGAGGAAGCACAGCAGCTGCTGACAGTAAAACTTGATTTCTTCTTGCCTAGCACTTTCACCCCGGTGCCCAGCCTGGCCTACCGCATGTCTGTTATTAGCTTAAAATTTCTGCTGTGTTCGGGAAGCTGCATAATGAATTTCCCTTCAAGGCTGTGCAAATGTTACTGGCTACAGTACATTTTGCCACAAACGGTGTGGAAACTGCAGAAAGAGCAAGTGCAAATGGCACAGCAATGACTGAAGGTTAAATGTGGCACAATAGGTGAGTTAAATTTGGATGGGGAATTTCTGGTGTTTATTTCTTGGAAGCAAACTTGTATGATTGTCTTCTGCACTTATTAGACCCCAGGCTAGTTCTGCAAATCCCATCTCTGAGATGGGCAGCCTTCGTTCAACTTTTATTGTACTGACCTGCTGCTGCAAATCACTGAGTGCCATCCTGAAAACAGAAAAGCAATCACCACAGTGCTGGAAAAAAACACTCAGAGAACTGCCAGCCGTCACGGCCACTGTGGCACAGGACGTTGGCCATGGGCTCCAGCACATACTGCACTTGGGCGAACATTTGCTGTAACTGTGAGCTAATCAAGCATGCGGCTGCCAGAAAGGGCTTGCAAACCACCTGCGGGCTCCAGTCTGTTCTTCTGTCTTTGAACAGCTCTGGATAAAGAGCCGTCCTTCTTTTTTCTTTTTTCTTTTAAGATTTTTGATGGGGAATTAATGGTCAGAAATAACATTGCTCCACTAAGCAAAGAGAGGACTTAGCGTTTTCCATCCCCAAGAAGGCCCTCGGTTTTCCTTCCTGGGCAGCCCAGGGCACCCCAGCACTGGCGGGGCTGCTGGCTCCCGGCTCTGGGACCACCTCCCGCCTGCTGAATGGGGGTGACAGCAGCGGGGCTGGCCTGAGCCGACCTGCTGGGTCCCGAAGGCTGTGCAGCACCCAAACACTGCTCTGCTGTTCGTGCAGCGCTGGCACGAACTGGAAACTGGGGAAACTCGGTGGGAAAAGCCACAGGGACAGCCTGAGGTTTCCAGCATGGACCAGGGGGTGAAGACTCCCCTAAGGCCAAAGAGTGAGAAGAAAAAAGTCACTCTCCTGGTTTATTTTCGTTTGCATTTTAATAGTTGGGTTGCTAACAAGTGGAGTCGTTGCTCCGCTGCCATGGAAACAGCATCCTTCAGTCCCTAGCACAATGCGCGGCCATCTGCAACAGGATAATTGCTGGCCTGTCTGTGCGAAATAGCCCGGCCTGGCGCGGGGTGCTGCGTGGCCGGCCAGAGGACGCAGCGCTGAAACGCAACGGGACGTTTGCCCCACCGAATAATGTGATGCACAAATACCTGCAAGTGGGATCGGCAACATCCTGTCTGGAGAAGAGCAGCCATGCAAAACCGGTGTGGATCGAATTGGTTTGAACGAACGTTGGATTCCCAGTGGCTGCAGCACTTTGCTTTTGATGCTCATGGACATCGATGCTGCCAGCTCTGCAGTTCGTGTGAACACCGCGAGATACACGCAGGCAGAGGTCTTGGTGTGCAAGGAGAAGTGTTCTGAGAGGCAGCAGCGTGTGAGTGCCTTGCAGGCCGCTGCTCCCGTGGAGCTGGACTTGGAGTGCTCCAGGAGTGGGAAACAGAGCTACCTGAACTGTCTGCACATGAACACTTCGACCGAACGCACCAGGCTCCCGAAGCTCTCAGGAAGCAGCAAGGTGCGACCTGCCTCCATCCTCCTGAGGCACGTCAGTAGCGGCAGCACCCAGCCCTGGACAGGCTGGGATTTCCTCATGCTTGCGGCCTGCCTGGAAGGCCAGGGAGGGGCAGCCGTCCCCATTGGAGAGGCTGCACACTGGGTTTTAAAAAGACACTTTCATGTCTAATTCCCACTGTCTTAAGAACTAAAAAACTCACCTAGGCGGCTTGCCTAAATTTCAGTGGTGCATAGTTTGGCAGAGAACTGTCCCTTGGCCATCCCAAAGGGTGGCCTGAGGAGTGAGCACAGAGAAGCTGCAGCCATCAGCAGAGCTTTCCAGAGACATTGTGTCTCTCCTGTTTTGAGATTTGGGCTAGAAAACTATATTTCATCTTAAACTGGGTGTATGAAATCTGGATGCAATATGCAGAGCAAGGAAAGAAAATGACAACCAAAGTCAGGTCCACAGAGGAGCTGGTTTCTCCTTGTTGACAGAAAGAAGAGCTCAAGCAGCCTCCTGACTTCAGTTTGGGACCTAGCCTAAACGGCATGCCTATCTTCTTTCTTCCCCACCTAACTGAAGAACAGTTCCCATAGCGAGGTTTCTATACCCATATTTAGGCACTTAAATAAACCACTGTGCTTTTCAGACCATGGAGCATCTGCAGCCCTGGTTAACTTGGATGTGCCATGTCAAAAGAGAATTAAGTGACTCATTTAGAAGCCTGAATAACGAAGCGTGGCGTTGAGCACCCGGCTTTGGCAGGCTGGACCTCAAAGATCCCATTAGCTCCTTTGGCTCCTGTTTGAATCTGTGCTCATTTGTACACGCAGGTGCATTAGCCCCGCAGAGCTGAGCACGCACACCCATTTCCTTTCCTGCCCAGAGATGGGCCCTGCCAGACACTGCTCGGGTCTGTTCATTCCCTTCAGCTAGTGAAATCCCTTCGTTCCTGCCTGTCCCTCTCTTTTCTTCTCTAAGATCCCCATCTTTACATGTGTTGAATGATCAGGGGGAAAGATTTTGAAGCTCAAATGCTAGAAGAAAAGATGTTCACTTTCTGGGAGAATTTTCAGGGTTAACCTGATGGCAAACATCTCACTCATCCAAGCAAAGAAGAGAAAAATGACTTGGCTTTACTTTACTTCATCTTCAAAAATATTTAATAAAGGAGGGAAAATAAATTCAGGGGGGCTGGTGAGCATCCTGAGAGCAGAAGAAGAGGTAAAATTAATCCTATCAATAATCCATGATGAATGATTCACTCAGCTCTTTTATTCACAGTTGCACAGAGTTATCCTTATTCACTCAGAGCCGCGGTACGCATGGCAATATATACAGCCTCATATGCATATAAATTAGGAAGCCCAGCAAGGGCTCCCACGCAGCCGGGGTTGCCGCTCGGTGAAGCTGTCACGTGGAGCCCACCGGTACGGCTGCAGTCCCCCTCGTGAGCACACAGCACTCTGCAGCCCATGGCTATCTGGGGGCTTCACAAGGTCTCTGAGCAGACGGGTGCTGTGCCCCAGCTCCTCGCCGCTCAAGCTGTCGCAGCCGGCCCAGCGCTGCTGCTCCAGCAGGGACGAGGAAGGAAAGAGGTCTGCACAGCCTCCCCTGGGGAGGCTACAGAGGGGGGAGTTTTAGGAAGAAGGGCTAAAAAGGCTTGCCCCCAAGTCAGCACGCCCTGCGGCACGTGCCCAGTGGGAGAAGATCCACCACGTGTGGCAGCTCTGGCTGCCACCAAGTTCCCGTGCTCCTCAGGAAGCTCCCCGGACTTCTCTCAGTTTTGCCAGTTTTATACCAGAATCGTTTCACTGGTTTCAGCTGTGTGGTCCCAGCCTCCTGGCAGCAGCATCCAGTGTCCCCTGCAGCGCGAAGGGACAAGCAGCCAAACCCCCAAGGCGCTATGAGACTGGGAAGCCGGCTTCCTTCAGCTCTGGGAGCAAGGCGGGAGGCAGGAGGTAGATTGCTGCCTCCCAGACAGGTCTCTTGCCTCCAAAACTGGAGGACAGCGCTGAAGGGCAGAGGACACAACCCACTTCGCCCTGCACTGCGGGAGCGGGGAAGCATCCTTCTTTGACAGACACCGCTGCAGCTCGGGGAGCACCACGGCATGCACGCTGGAGAGGAAAGCCCAGAACGTACACAGAGCCAGCAGCAGGGCCAGCCTGTGAGGTAGATCCCGCGGGATGGATGGGAGGAGGCAGCCCCAGCGCAGGTCTGCTCAGGCTGAGGATGCTTGATTTATTGGCTGTCATTTTGCCCTCCCTCATCCTTAAATTCCTGATGGATTGTTTAGTAGCTTCCAGCTCACGGATTGTAAATGGGGAATTTGTCTCCAAAGAATAGTCTCTCACAAAAAAAAGAAAGACACACTTGTCCTCTGGTATCAGGCTTGTTTAATATTCCACCTCACACATCTGGAACCAGGAAAGGGGTAGTTGATCGTGCACATCTCTAAAGCTAAAAGTCAGACCTGACCTGCCTTAAACGGGATTTTAGATTTATATATCCATGTAGTCTTATAAATAAGGTATGGTGAATAAATCACAGTGCTCGGCAAACAGCAAGATTTCATACCATAGCTGCTGGAGTCTGCATACTTAAAGGCCTGTCTGTTTCGGTCCCACTAGTGTGACCCCCCTTCTTTTTGATCACTTCAGTTTGGACTACTTCCCATCTCATTTCAGGCTGAGCACTTTTAGCATGAGTCTGGGAACTTGGCTGCATGGAAATGGTGTAGCATCCAGAGAGCTCCCTGGTCCGAATAATGAATAATGTAAAGACAGGAGGTGGTGACAACAGTGAGACATAGTTCTAAGTAAGGATGAGCAGCACATCAGCTGGTGCTTTCAGTCAGATGAAGACCAGAATTTTCCTAGTGCCTCACCTCTTCGCAGTGGTTTCCCTCTCAAAATGTGCTGAGATCCAAACCACCAAGTAGTCTGAGGCGTTCGGCTGCCATATCCGGACCTTGCGGCTTAGGTCTGGGTACCGACAGCTGCCGAGGCCAGGCACAACACTGACTGCAGAGGTAACCTCCCGGCGAGAGCAGGGAAGCTCGTGTTTGAAATGGAAAAGAGAGAAAGCAGAAGTCCTTCCTCAGCAGTGGGAGGACTGCGTGATCTAATGGCAGGTATAACTGTAAGAAACTTAATTTATTCAAGCTCTCTTTTTAATAAAATCCATCCCACACAACTGGGCAAAGGAGACCATGCTGTTTTCAAAGGGAACACGCCATGCACACTGAAAGGCATCCTTGTCAAGTTGGTTTTATCTTCCTCTCTCTGTCTTACATCTATGCCTGAAAGCGCAGCTAGTGATCTAAAGCAGCTACTCCTCTAAAGGAGTTACTGCTGCAGAAGCGAAGGCAGCGAATTCCGCTGCATAGCGACTGTGATTCAGTCCCGATGAATCACTCAGCGACTTTTTTTCTCAACTAGATCTTTGGCTTTATTATCGTTACAGAAGGAAAAAAGGAGGAGAGAAAAAAGATGAAGAAGAAACCACTGCCTTATCTCCCTCTATAATCCTTTCCAATTTTTCTTTTTAAAAATTTAATTAAATTCTTGTGGGCATCCCATTTGGGCTGAATAAACTCTTTGATAATCCTGGAGAGCAATTTGCATTAAAAGGAGCTGTGATGTAATATGACCAAAAGTGATGACAGCAGTGGGGTTCAGCAGGACTTGTTGTTGGGGTTCAGAAACACCCAGTGATAGCAGGGTCTTGCAGTCCACCTCCTTCATGCACCAGAATCCAGCCCCCACCATCCTTGGCTCCTGATGCTGATCCTCGTGGAGATCCTGACTCAGAACAACTGTGAAGGCACGTGAGCTCTGAAGACTGAGATCTTGTCAGGAAGAGCTACAACTGCATGTTCCTATGAACAGAGATCAAACCAAACAAATATTGATTTGGCATTAAAGCCAGAGGCTGTAATAACGAGTTGTCCAGAAAGCTCACACTAGTACTACAGAGAAGGCAAGACCAAATTGTTTCAGGAATGCCTAACCTGCAGTTTCCAAACTTCTTTTCAAAACTTCTGAGCTCCATCCAGCCCAGCCTCATCCAATCTGTCCTCGGTGGCGCAAGTCTGAGACAATCCAAAGTATGACAAGGTGTTTCTTCAGGGATTTAATCCCAGTGTTACTTTTCTCAATATTATTCTTAATCTGTCTTTCAGTTACTATAGTGATGAACAAATGCATGCAACAAACACGACGCCTGGCAGCCTGGGAAGGCGTTTTCCGGCTGTGGCTCAAAATACCGCCAAATTTTCAGAGAAGGCAGTTGAAAGATCTTTGTCAAAAATCCTTAGGTCCTTAAAAAATGTTTCTTATCAAACAAATTGATAATAAACTCTGTTTAATGTATGTTTGTTTTTTGAAACTTTATATATCGTGTCAGCAAGCCATGAATATTGTGCTTTGTTGGGTGCTCTGGTTTCCCTGCCTCTGCATGCCTTGGAAAATGTCCTTTCTCCAGGTGGAAGGACCTAAATCATGATTACAAGGCACGAAGCAAATAGCTACAATCCAAATTACTTCTCTGAACTTTTGTGTACTCTGGATCACCCTGTTCCAGTGCAGTTGTTCTCTGAGAAACAAGAGCCCGAAGAGCTCCCCGTGCCATCCCTCGGGGTGACCCACAAAGCCCGAGAGGCGTCGTGTGAACGCAGCGCTCTGCTTGACTCCTGCCACGGGTCTCGCTCGGCAGCCTCAGTCTCTTGGAGTCAGATCTGCTGACGTTCGTAGCCAAAAGAAGTTGCGTCAGGCTGGAAAGGCCAAGCTGAAGGGCCTGCTCTGTGAACTGGGTTTTGATTTGCGAATTACCCGTATCAGCAGTGGCTGTTGTGCATGTTTCTTGGGGCACAGCATGGGTCCCATACAGTTATATGGAGGGAGGAGAGGACCCTGGTCTCGTGCAGACCCGGAGGTACCGGTGGTAGAGGGAATCCTGCCAGACCCTGGAGATGCAGCTGGAACTGAGTGCTGGCAGTTGGAAAAATACTGCTTCATTTCCAAAAGCAGGTCTGGTCAGAAATCCTCCCTGCAGCTGTCAGCACCGAGCCTCAGGTTTACACGAGATGTTTGCAGGCACTGTCTAAGGGAGAAACTGCACAAAGGCACTGTAGCTTGAAACCCTTGTTCTCCCTAAAACCCCCAAATTCAGATCCAGGTGTGGGAGGTGAGAATGCCTAAAGATGGAGCTGCTCAGATCCTGCTTTTATGCTCAGTCCATTATTGCAATAAGCACTTTAAAAATTCGGATGATGAGCTGCCTGTGGTGTCCACCTCTGCCAAGACTGAGGGTTGTAAGGGTCACAGGGTCGGATTTTCAGCTGCCAGAGCTCTCACAATGTCAACGGAGCTGGGCTCGCACTGCAAGTGAAAAACACGCTCCCAACATTTCACTGGGCTCTGCTTCCCTTCTGCGATTTTCTCACACAGACAAACCAACCCCTGAAGTTGGCTTTAAAAGCCAAGAGAGAGCCAAGCATCTAAAGCCTTCCCCGGGATGAAGGGAGATTTGCCCTGCCCACAGCGCTCGGATACGAAGCTGGAGGATGCCGGCAGGCGAGCAGCCCGGGAGCCGCCCGGGCGATGAGGCTGCCCGGGCCGGGGGCGGCCGCGGCACCCAGCCGCGGGGCGCGGGCGTGCG